>JAIGNY010002415.1:520000-570000 GCA_020152595.1 Chiridota heheva | reverse complement strand
ACTTGAGTGCCACAATATCCTCCTTTAAAACATGTATTACTTTATGTGATGTCATAGCTCAGTTCAAACATTCAGGGCTTCCAACCCCAAAGGGGCCTCCAACAAAATAAATCTAAAATATGAAGATAAATTAATTTTCCAACGAACTAAAAAAAAGTCTTAGAGAGATGGACAATTTCTATTTATCATCCAGTCGAGACACTCTTAAGTTTTTGATAATTTGACCTCAGGCCCCTTGATCATTACCCGTTATCATTTGTTTTGACTGGGGTCCCCAGTGAGTAATTAGAAATTCAAGTCCACACATTGCAGAGTAATACCCTCAAATTGTTCTCAATAACGTGCCTCTGAAATCCAATTGCTGAAATAACTTTGGTGCCGGGTAAGGGGCAGGGGGGGGGAGCAGCCTTCTGGCCCACAGCATAATCGACGCTTGCTCCATTCGCAGTATGGGACCATTACACCACTGCATGTGAAAACAGTTTGTGCTACAAAATGTGACCATTTCTGATTAACATCCACACAAATATGTAAAAAACAACATTTCTGCCAGAGCACCTCTTCACCAGGAAAAATCTTGTGAAGTACATTTAAAACATGCACACCAGGGACCTGCTGTTTAGAATAGCAGATCGCTGCACATACTGTACCAAAGAAAAAATTAAAGATTTAATTATAGAGCAGAACTATGTCGCCTGAGTTGGAAATTGAGAGCTAAACTTGAGAATACAAATATTACATAATACTCAATAGACGACATGCTGTAAATAAAGATAAATTTAAATTTGTATAAACCTCATTAAAAAAATGTGTTTTTCACACTTTGAAACACTCCACAGAATCACTTAAAATTATCCCCAGTTGTTTACTTTGCACAACTTCAGTTATTCAAGATGAAGCAAGACGAATGGTGTTATCATGTTACCAGATACTCTGCATTGATTACAAATCACATATCTCATATACCCATCTTTCAATAAAGGAAGAAATACATTTAAGAATAAAATCAATTTACAAATCTTCAGTGACATGTTTAAGATGCTAGAAGAAAATATATTGAATTTTCTAATCTCCAGCATTTATGCAAACACCTGCTGCGAGCTAAGTGTATCCTTTTTAGGATACGCGCTAACGAAAACGATAAGTACTAGCTATAGCTGGAAACATAGATTATTTCAATATATACTTTAAGATCTTATGTTAAATAAATCTTATAAAAATGTTATAGACCTATATCTATGCTGTCACTCAATAAGCAAAAATTCTATGTTTTTGTGTTAAACAAAATGTTTCAAATTGTATGTTGTGTTATGAAAAATGGGTAAAGCCACTGATTACAAGAAGACATTGACACTTACTACCTGTGAATGGACTCACTACTTGCGTAGACCCAGGTTCCCTCCAGACAACAGGCAGTTTGGTATATCTTAATACACTCTATATATAGAGTGTAGGCCACTATCCATGCAGGGCCAGAAAGTGGGGGGACTGGAAGTGAGAAAAGTTTGAAATGGAGCACTTCCCCACGCCTCTTCCTCCCCACAAAGCTCAACAACTTTAAATCTGTTCCACTATTTATCTTTTTCTTCTTCTTCCGATTTAAGTTTCAAACATCCAACAGGTTGATGACTCTAGAAACGAAACTTGGCTGTTTAGACAGGGACAGAAAGTGAATGAACACCACTTTTGCAGGCTTCTCTTCTCAAATAGTGTTCAGAGAACCAGGCATGGGTGACTAACTTGCCATCGGGACCGCCATTTAACATCCTCATTCGAGAGATGGTGAGCGCCATCCAACCATTGTTCACTTCTCCCACAGGCTGGACAGTCCGGTTCAATGTTCCAAACAGGAAACACCTCCTGTTTCCCGATCGAGACAATCAGACATGCACAGATTGCACAACAACTGCAATGGTGGTCGCCATGTTGAAAGAATAGATTCATAATAGATCACTTCCGTTGAGTCGTTTTGTTTGTTTGTTTGATGAAGGCTTAACGGCACCACGACAGCGAGGGTCAAATTGTACCTAAAAGCTTAGATTATTCCAGAGGTATTAAATAAAAAAATAGGAGTCTGAAAGAAGAACGGGACTAAATGTTTTAGTAATATATGTACCATAAGATGTATGCATGAAAGTACTGTGTACAGCCGGATATGTTAATCTAGGGAAGTGGAAACTTAGTACTTACAGCGAGCATGTAGATACATGGAGATGCTCCATGTGATGAGATGTGATTGGCTAATCCACAGGAAATGGATGCAGTCAGTTCAGCAAGACAAAGAATTCTCTATTTGGGACTAAAATTAAACCTCCTTGATTTCTGAAAAAGTTGTTTTGTTTTCCATCTGAACAGCGGACAAAGGCTTGCCTGTACTTAAAACTTCAAAAAGAGTTGTCTTTTTGGCTTTTGAATGAAATACTCCAACAAAACGTAATCTGTGTACAGGAGGTCAGTGACAGGGATTGGGATTTCTACAGTTCTATGTTTGTTTTTGTTGTTCATTTATCATTATTAATATTATTTGGGGGGGGGGAGGGGTTGACAGTGTGATTGGATTTGGAATTGGAATTGGGGATGGTTGGTTATAAGAATTCCAATTGGATTTTTTGGTGAGGGAAAGTATCCCACTGGTGCCCCAACCCAATCTCTCACTGACTCACTGCCCCTACATCTCTTCCCACCTCCCAAATTATAATTCCAAATCTCAACCTCAATCTGCCAAAGCCCATCACCACCCCCTATCTCAATCCAATACCCCAAGTCTCAAATGTGTATACCCAACCCCTAATCTCTTATAAGTATTTGAGAGGGAGGTATATAGCTGGGATTGAGGTTGAGAGGTGATATTTATTCGGATTTGTGGGTTGTCACTGACCCCTCCCCGCTCCACTCATATTCCATTTGTTTTAATTGCCCGACCCCCCCACTCCCTCCACTCATATTCCTTTTTTTTTAATTGCCCTATACATGAGGAAATAACCATCCTTATGAGCAATGGTTCATCAGTCATTCATGAATTTTGCACAAAGTCCTCCCAAGCATATAATGCATACCGTATTTTCTCTAATAAACGCCCCCGGGGCATTGCATTTGGAAAACAGGGGGGGCGTTTATTCGAGGGTAAAGTATGAAGAAAAAAATGTAACTTACAAAAGAACGGCAATTTCTTTTAGGCCTATGATATTAGTTTCTTTAAACGATTTTTGTGTTTTTAGCATTATTGTGCATGGATTATTAATAGAATATACTCTTGCATATTTTCCACTTGGTTACGTTCGACTTACAGCCTTTTCAAGTCACATTCGGTAAGTTAAACGTACGTTGTTACATCCTGAAAGTATGAAAAATGACGGGGGGGGCGTTTATTAGAGGGGGCGTTTATTAGAGAAAATATGGTATTTATAATTAGGCTTAGCCAAGGACTAATCTGATTTGTTTCACTGCACAACAGCTATGTGGCTTGAGCTCCAGATGAATAACCTATTGTGTACAGTGTAACAGTAGCTGGTTGCTAAGAAGTGAAGTGTGAATAGACTAAGAAGATGCTGTCAGTTTGAAAATATAGATTACCCCTGTATTGTGTATGTAAGAATAGCTGGTTGCTAGTCAATGAATTGTGAAGAGTCTCTCGGGTTGAGTGGGGTGGATTACCCCTGATTTTGAGATAATCAAGGGTGTCGGGTTGGAGGGGTCTAAGGGCCAAAAATTCTTAATGAATTTTCACATTCAACTTCCAAAATTCCCCTGAATAAGATAATCCAACCTTTTCACAATACTGGTCCGACAAAACAGCGTCAGTTTAAGAAGCTATAACCTTATGGCAATGAAAAAAACATTTTGTTTGTCTAATATACCCACCTAATTAAACACATAAGCTTTTCTGGGTTTCCTCGAAAGAGACAAAAATGACTGGGAGAAATGAACAGCAGAAGTTATATTATCACTGCTATGCCAGTCTACACGAAACCTGGTAAATGTGCCAACAACATGCACTGGAGCAACAAAGCAGGCAGTGCCATATATGCATTACTATTTGTAGTAGCTCCCGAATATGAGTAACTCACACAAATCATCAAGAAAATCAGGTTTGAAAAATATCTTATGTCTTAAAATATTTAGTTCCAATTATAGACCACAAATTTTAGATCAAAAAAAAGTCCAAACCTGGAAATAGCTGGTAACAAGCAGATTTTTTCAGGATAGGTCCAGAATTTTGGGTAGAATTACATACTAAAAGTCACAGGAAATCCCACTCGAGCTTTCCTGGAAATCCAAGATGGCATCCAAAATGGCATCCAAAATGGTCTCCATTTTCAATTTTTATCACAACTTTGCACCCAGAGAGCTTATAAATAAAACAATAAGGTGTCTAAACATATTTTAAGTGACAAGTAATCCATTGAAAGTATCACTAAGAGGTTATAACATCACCAATTACCAAAACCAAGATGGGCGCCATTTTATCTATCTTTGAACGATATCAGAATTGACAGTGTATAACTGTGACGTGTACACAACATTGGAAGGAACAGCAAGTGGAGACACATTGATACCCAGTTCTCTTAAGCATTCCCTACACAACTTGGTTGGCAGTGAGGGTAAAAGCAGCACTGTTTTAGATAGGAAATGCACAGCCATAGCACATGCCGTAATGCCAAGCAGACCCAGATCCTTTAGCTCACTACCATTGCTTGGAATAGCTGTGTAACACCGCAATTATGCCTCCCTTGAACTGATTGACATTCTTAGCAGCATTTGCTTTGCAGATAACTACAAAGAGGTAGAGCGAGTTGAGCAAGCCCTTATGTCAGGTAGTGACCTGTCATATGACCTGATAGTTTCACACAGTTTGTCTTTGATAACGCTGACTTCAATGTAGCTACAGTTTTACAGGACACAACTCTTTTCACAGTATGGGTGGCATAGCTTGTGAAACACCATCTAGTATTGTGAAAAGCACACCTATCAATCAAGAAGTAAAGCTGTAGTCTGCTGAAAATAGTGCCTTTGGACAAATTCCCATAAAGATGTATAGCTGTTTCAGGCCGGCAGTCTGTTACAATGGAGCCCCTCAAGATTCCTAGCCAGGAACCATAATGCCTTGGATTCGGCAGTTGCACTAGGGGCCCTGTGGGTCGAGAAATATCCCCATGCCCCTCGTGGAGTGGCTTTACGAAAGTGGTTACGACAATGATCAGTATGTGATAAGCAGAATCGTAACCCTTCCCTTTATCAATCCGGATCCAACCAGTCTAAGCACTATGTACACTGCTTTATGCTCTGCTCAAAAACAGTGTAAGAATCATGACTTGCAGATATGCACAGTCACATTTGACCAGCCTTTATACATTAAAACTGCAGAGATTGTAGCTTGCTGCAAAAGATCTACACAAAGTCATTGTGCGCCTTAGTGAATTCCATCTCCTGATGTCTTATCTCGGCAGCATTGGGCAGATTATGTCAGGAAGTGGAATAGCAGAGCTTTGGGAGATGGTGTACGCAAAATGATCCATTGTACACATGTTAAATGACCATGCCTTCGCTCGTGACCATACCTTCGCTCATGCACTCCGTGCTCACAGTCTTACATCAGCAGCCCTCATCTGTGTTTTAATGGATACACCTGGTTCCTTAGAGAGCATTGATAAACTACTTGACCAAAACAGAGCAGGACTGGAAAACTCTGGGTGCAGTATATCCGGCAAGTGGCACTCATGCAACACTTCATTTGTGCTGAAAGGACGGGTGAATGGAAACTTCAACTCTACTGTTTGAGAAAAATGATTCCACATTTCCATGCAGGTCACCTCCTTTGCGCAAAGGCGACATGACTGTATCAACAGCACATGGAGCACACAATGCCAGTTAATGAGTACAAACTTTTTACAGAGAAGGATACTTTACTATTCCTCATTTTGATCAATTCTGGAGTGGAAATTTCTCAGACCATCGAGCAGTTCTTAATGCGAATGCTGAAAACATCTGCAGGAATGACGTATGGCCGGGTATCACAGATAGTACATTAAAAAAAGTGGGTCCATGCATTACCTCGTTGCATTCCTGTCTGTCATGCACTGGAGCAGTTCACTGGGGTACACACTGCCACATCTGAGCAACACAAGAGACCTTCATTCTAGCACCCAGCCAAGGGACAACAGACATCGTGTGACTAATTTTATTTAGTGGCTGCAGGTACATCCACCATTTGCTGCATACAAACCAGATCATCTAGTTTCCATATCAACTGGAATTGTTGCAGATGCATGAATCATCAATGATGATGTGGTAAATATTGGTCTGGCAGCTGCCTCACAAGTGGATGGCAAGAAATTCACAGAAGTTATACTGCGTTACAATGATAGGGTGAACACAATGAACCCATGTTTGTTATTCTACAAAATCATGTGTGTTCTTAACAAAAGTTCTGAGATGGAAGCGTTCTTCGCTTTCCAGCTTGCTCCTCAACCACCTTCCCTCTTCCATGATGGTGTAATGCGGAAGCCTGCAAAGAGTTCTCTTAGTGTCCTTAGTAATCATTTGTTACACAGCAATCCAACATGCAGGGACTTGCCTTTTCACTTTAGATGGTAGGCACCAACTTCAAACAGTCATTTGGCATCAGCCGTTATCCTATCGTGATGTATGTCAGTCGTACATCCTGAAGCATTATGGTATTGGATCGACAGTGGTTTTTGATGGTTATGGCAGTACCACTTCAATGAACAGCTGAACAGAGGTGGAGAGCTCAGAAGTGTACATCCAGTGAGGCCATATTTGATGGTAACACACCAATCAATACCCAATCGGCATTCTTGACAAACAGTATGAACAAGAAAAGATTAAATCAAAATCAGCAACCTGACAAAATCAGCAACCTGACAACCTTGTACAGCATTCATGAAATTCAGCAGGCGATCGGAGACACAAGACAAGCACTGATGGTTATACATGCAATAACAGGATGTGATACTGTTTCTGCCATCTATCGTCAGGACAAATGCAAGGCATTTAATCTTGTGCACAAAAAACAGGACTATGATCAGTTGGACACGATCACAAAGGCTGAATGCACACATGCAGAGGTAAATAAAGCAGGAGCAAGTTTCATTCTCAAGCTGTATGGAGCAAGCAGCTTTAAATCTCTGGCAGAGTTGTAGGAGTTTCCTTTGTTCATCATTCCAGCTGGCAAGCTTACACCCAAGTAGTGCTGCAGCAAAGCAACATTCCTACCACACTTACCTCACAGTTCAACAATGGATGGGAATCCTCTGCCTCCAACAGACCTGCAGACTGTGGATGGCAATCAGGTAATCACAGGATGGAATTCTTTCACCAGTTGAAACATGTCAGCCCAGACACCTTGCTCAACATGGTATCATGCGGGTGTAAAGCTGAAGGTTGTGCCAACATGACATGTAGTTTTGCAAGAAACTTTTGACTCTTTTGTACCTCCATGTGCAGCAATTGCACAGGTCAAACCTGCAACAACCTGCAACAACACTGCACCCACACGTCTAGATGTCAATGATGATGCGCCAACATCACTGGACATTTATTAGTACTAAAGAAACTGCACACAACGATGAAGATGAAGAATAGCTAGCTCCTCATGAGTTAGTTTGCAATGTTTCAATGAGTTACACAAGAACATTTCAAATCATGGTTTTTCCTTTAATTGCAAGTGGAAATGGTGGAAATTTGTATTTGTAGAATTTTTAGAGAACATTTGATTCATATCACCCAATCTTCTTTGAACAAAAAAGTGCATAGGGAGAAAAAATATGAAATGTCAAAAATAAAATCCCCTTCTTTCCATTGCAAAAATTTTACTTTTCAAAAATCACCTCATTTAGGTATGGTGGGTCACAGTTTCTATAAATTAACAGATTATGAGATAATACTTACAAACCTATTCAATGTATACAAAGGTGTATGAAGGATTTTGTGATGATCATATGCTATATTGTGGGACCCGGTTGGCAGAATTTTGGACGCCATCTTGGTCATTTTGGTACCTTATGGTTTTGTGACCTCTTAGTATTTTTTTAATTGAATTCTTTGTTCATTAGAACATATTGTTGGACATTGTTTTTGCATTTTAAACTTGTCAGGTTGAAATGACATCATGAAAATTTGTTAAATGGCGGCCATTTTGGACACCATCTTGGTTTTTGTAATTTTGCTTCCAATGGATTATGTGCCCCTTAAAACATATGTTTAGACACTTATTTTTCATATATAACATTTCTGGATGCAAAGTTATGATAAAAAAATTAAATGGCTGCCATTTTGTATACCATCTTGGATTTCCGAGAAAGCTCGAGGAGGATTATTAGGGACTTTTAGTATGTTATTCTACACATCAATCTGGACCTATCCTGAAAAAAAAAGCTTGTTACCAGTTTTTTCCTGGTTAAAGCTAAAATTCTTGGCATATTAGTGTTTATCACGGGTACCTGAAATATCTGAGAACCCAACCGATTATGTTGTTACCCGGTCCCAAAAATGCAAGCCAGGTATGGATTTTCATAATATTACCAATAGCAGACTGTTTCTGTTACAGAATTGTATGTTAAAAGAATAAATCTTAACTTACAAGTTTGTTTGTTTGATGAGGTCTTAACGGCACCACGACAACGAAGGTCAAATTGTGCCTGAGAGGTCAGATCATTTTAGAGGCAGGAAGGAAAGAGACCAGGGGAAGATTGAGAGAAATCCAAGAACAAAAGCCAGAAAGCTGTGATCGAGAGAGGAGGTGCATGGGTAAAACAAAAACAAAGTAGAGAGGGGGTGGAAGAGGAGAATTAAATATGGAGAATTATAAAGTGTTTGTTTCCTTTCAATTCAAACGCAACGATCACAAAATATTGCTACAGATCGCAGAAATGTTGAACAATCGATGTGGCTAGTAATGTATGTACGCTACTATAGTACTACATGTACTAGTAGCGCAAAACCTTAACTCTTTAAACTTCACTGCTGTAAAAAGAGATATCCAAACCAACAAGCAACAAGCACAAGCAGTGTTAGTAATATGCTGCAGAAAAAATATTTTGCGCTTGTACATAAACTATTTTGAAAGTGTGTCTGCTATTTACTAAAAAAAATGTGTTTAACTTTAAATGAAATTTATATTTTCACAAACTACATTTTTGACAAATTAAAGGCAATTTAAAGGACTTTTACTTTGCTGTATCGAAGGACTCCTAAGCGTGGTGCAACAAAATGGCTTCAAAAATAAAAGTTTTGTTTAAAGGTTTTTGAACTTATTAAAAAAAATGGAAGGGTCTCAGGGAATTAGAGCCAAATTATTCTCTCTGCTCGAGTACTTTTTCATACTCTGAGGGTAACACTTCATCATTGCTAAAACATTTAAATTCTCAACATCCAGGACAGTCGGCAGATTGGGTCCCTGGCCCATCAGGTTTAAAACAAGAGCCGTGCTGGGGACCTATCTGCATGTGTCGCTACCGACAACAGACCATGTTCACCACAACGGAGAGGCAAAATTACTACTTACTCTGTCAAATAACCTATACAGATTTGAGGCCTTTATCAATGAGCAGTAGTGATGCCTTCCGCCAGTTTCTGAACTATGCTGAACCTAATTTCCCCATTCCGAGTGCAGATACTGTTCGTAAGAGCATTATCCGACTATACGATGTTCAACACCAAAAGATTATGGAGGACTTGTGTAATCTCTCTATCGTGTCACTTACAACGGATCATTGGACTTCAGCGATTTAATGACGTCTATCTTGGTGTAACTGCACATGGAATGACAGCAGAATGGGAAAGAAAGATCCTAAATCTGGGCACCAAAGTCACAACGCCACACTGCCCTAAATATTGCCAGCGACATCCGAGTGTCATGTGAGTGGAAAAATTTAAAAATATTCGCGTATGTACATGACAATACACATGGTCTCACCAATTTAAAGTTTGCAGCCGTATTCTGTCCCAAGCTTTGAGCACACTATTCAGCTGGCTGTCAATGCCGGGCTAGACATGCTTTGAGCACTATTCAGCTGGCTATCAATGCCGGGCTAAACATGCTTTGCGCACACTATTCAGCTGACTATCAATGCCGGGCTAGACATGCTTTGCGCACACTATTCAGCTGACTATCAATGCCGGGCTAGACATGCTTTGCACACACTATTCAGCTGACTATCAATGCCGGGCTAGACATGCTTTGCGCACACTATTTAGCTGACTATCAATGCCAGGCTAAACATGCTTTGCACACACTATTCAGCTGACTATCAATGCCGGGCTAGACAAGCTTTGCGCACACTATTCAGATGACTATCAATGCCGAGCTAGACATGCTTTGCGCACACTATTCAGCTGACTATCAATGCCGGGCTAAACATGCTTTGCGCACACTATTCAGCTGACTATCAATGCCGGGCTAGACATGCTTTGCGCAGACTATTCAGCTGACTATCAATGCCGGGCTAGACATGCTATGTGCACACTATTCAGCTGACTATCAATGCCAGGCTAAACATGCTTTGCACACACTATTCAGCTGACTATCAATGCCGGGCTAGACATGCTTTGCGCACAATTCAGCTGACTATCAATGCCGGGCTAGACATGCTATGTGCACACTATTCAGCTGACTATCAATGCCAGGCTAAACATGCTTTGCACACACTATTCAGCTGACTATCAATGCCAGGCTAGACATGCTTTGCGCACAATTCAGCTGACTATCAATGCCGGGCTAGACATGCTATGTGCACACTATTCAGCTGACTATCAATGCCAGGCTAAACATGCTTTGCACACACTATTCAGCTGACTACTAATGCCGGGCTAGACATGCTTTGCGCACACTATTCAGCTGGCTATCAATGCCGGGCTAGACATGCTATGTGCACACTATTCAGCTGACTATCAATGCCAAGCTAGACATGCTTTGCGCACACTATTCAGCTGGCTATCAATGCCGGGCTAGACATGCTTTGCGCACACTATTCAGCTGGCTATCAATGCCGGGCTAGACATGCTTTGCGCACACTATTCAGCTGACTATTAATGCCGGGCTAGACATGCTTTGCGCACACTATTCAGCTGGCTATCAATGCCGGACATGCTAGACATGCTTTGCGCACACTATTCAGCTGACTATCAATGCCGGGCTAGACATGCTTTGCGCACACTATTCAGCACACTATTCAGCTGACTATCAATGCCAGGCTAGACATGCTTTGCGCACACTATTCAGCTGACTATCAATGCCGGGCTAGGGCTTGACATCAATGCTTTGCTTTGCACACTATTCAGCTGACTATCAATGCCGGGCTAGACATGCTTTGCGCACACTATTCAGCTGACTATCAATGCCGGGCTAGACATGCTTTGTGCACACTATTCAGCTGACTATCAATGCCGGGCTAGGCATGCTTTGCACACACTATACAGCTGAGTATCAATGCCGGGTTCAACATGCTTTGTGCACACTATTCAGCTGACTATTAATGCTGGGCTAGACACAAGGACAGTCTCAAACATGATTGCAAATGCATGAAGATGCATGTTTCCCAATCGGGAAAAATCAATGTTATGTTCGGCATATCTGTCTACATCTACATGACTGTGGAAAATCTACTGAGACTTGTGTGAGCCTCAAAACCTGGGACCTCCAGCAATTCAGTCATGCATTCTACCACCTGATCTCCCTGACAGTTTTAATTTCGTCATCTTAATTCAAATCTCTCCCAGCTGAGTTAGCAAACAAGATCACAAAATCTAAACATGATTTGCCAATGGCCGTAAAATGTTGAACGTATAGTTGTTGTTCTAATGGAGCATTGTCAAGATCTATTTTTACACAGGTTTCCGTAACAACAAGTGTTTTATCTTGCCTGCGACAATCTCTTCACTTTTTAAGGATTTGATGTATATCATAGTGCATAAATAGCTCAACTAAGCAGAACATTTTCTTTGGAATGAGAGAAAAATAAGAAAATATGGGGAAAGTATTAGGGATTTATTCACACTTCTGTGTTTAATGAATAAACGCGAAGTACATTTTTACATAACGGTTTTGATATTGGGGGGGCCAGAACCAGTGTGGGCAAGAGAGAAGTGGGTGACAAGATACTGGTATATGAGGTGCTTTGGAAAACATAACCTTACAATTTCTCAGTGATATTTCCAGTTTGGAACCTCAGGCATTTATGCTTTCGTCCAGGGTTCATCATAGTCTGTATGTTTGTGATATGATTTTTTTTTGTTTTATGAACATGAAAATAAAGTTGATTTTTTAAAACCAAAGTGATTTGCCTGTTTACTAAATTGGGAGAGTCATAAAAAATACTCAAAGTAGCCATTGCCCCTCCCCCTTGCTGCTCCTCCCCCTCGCTACCCCTTCCCCTCTCACCACCAATCCAACAAAACAACACAATCAATAATTCCAATTTTTGATTCATATTCATACAGTAAAAGACGACTTGAAAGTTTCATCATCAAAACAGAAATTACAAGATGGCAAAAGTTTGTATTGTTCCAAACTCATAAGGACAAACGGCCATTGACCATGATCATGCCATTGATCATGATGCCATTAACCTCTGATCACCCTTAACTGCCAGAGCTTGAACATCATCCTTAAGAGGCTCTCAACATCACACTTCAGTCCCCAGATTTTCAAGGTTTTTAAAGAACATGATAATTTACCAATATAAAGTGTAATTACTATAGCCGTAATGATATTTTTATGTGTTACAACAGAAGCCTTTAACTAAAATATCTGCATACTGAAAATGGCCTAGCCATTTTCAGTGGCATAATGGCTATGCATATTGGAATGCATGGCACCCTGGTCAGTGCCTTGATAAGTGCACTGGGGTAGGGCCCTACCAGCTGGGGGCGAGTGGGGCCGGGCCCTTATGGTATAACGGTAACAAAACAATTTACAGCCCCCTTAAAGGGCTTGGGCTGGGGAAAAGCTGCCCTCCCTGCCACCCCCCCTACCCCACCCCTGCCACTAGAGAAGTGCCCATACAAAAACAATAGCCCCTGAATTATGCTGATTTCGCCTCAGTCAAGGGGAAACTAAGTAATCGTATTGTCCATGCCAATTTCACCCCCACTTCAACTAAAAAATACAAAAATTTCCTCCGGCTTCATTATACCACTGGCCATTTCGCTAATGGCCTTTTGTCATACAGTGCCATTTGTTAGATCAAAATTATGAAGGGCAAAATTGGGGCAAAGCAAGTTACTGTACTGTATGTACAACATGTCTATAGGGATCCAAGAAAATTTACATCTAGGCCATTTTGCTAACTTGTGTGATGGTCTAAGTTTACATTTAAGCCCTCTTTTGCTCACTTGTGTCAGTCTAAGTTTACATTCAGGCCCTGTTTTGCTCACTTGTAATTTGGTCTAACTTTACATTAAGGCATCCTGTTTTGCTAACTTCGGTGATTGGTCTAAGTTTACATTAAGGCCCTGTTTTGCTAACATTTGCACTTGTGTGATTGGTCTATTTCTTTGTCTGTATCTTGCATATGAAATAACTACTTATACAACAAAGTACTGTATTCTATTTGTATGTTTTTGCAAAGTGCTTATAACCCATCTCAATTAATAAACAAAAAATGTTGCCAACAGTTTAGAAATAAGCAATTAATTTCCATTAAACATAAGTCCTGTTGGATGTGCAATAATTTACAACACTGTACACTGCTAGGTCACTTTTCAATACACTGGTGAACTCTTTGAAATACAATTCCTAACCGGAATAAACTATCAACATGATTTTTTCACCATACACTTTGTTAGCTTCAATATTTAGTCTTTTACAGAGGCGTATGAACTGAGGGGAGGGAGGGGGGTGGAAAGAAAGCTTTCCCCTGAGTGGATTTCACCTTCCTGGTTGCATGCTTTCTGCCCAGTTGGGAGGTGAATTTGGAAAATCAGCAACATAAAATTGAAAATTGTGCTAAAATTTCTGGCCCCAGAAAAGAGTAAAAAAAAAAAAAAACTGGGCAAAAATTCCTTAAACTGGCCAAATATTTCCCGACAACTGGCCAAAATTTCCCAAAAACTGGCCAAAATTTCCCAAAATTGAAGACAAATTCCTGAAAATAAAGGAATTATTCTGAAAAATAAAAAGGGATTTCCAGATTAGAAACAACTTTTGATGAAAACTTAATTTACCTATGCAATTTTTCCACTTGTCAATGGAAATAATTTTGAGAGGTTCCTCCAACCCCCTCCCCCCCCTCCCTCCCTCTCTTCCCCTCCGGTGAGATTGTAGCAGTTTGCTGTAGCATACAGCCATATGCATTGTTCAACTACCCCCTCTCTATCTTCTTGTACAAAGAAATATTTGTTTGTATATAAACTGTTTCATCAAAACAACACATTCTCTTCTTAAGCTGGCCTTGTCCCAGCGAACTTTGTACGACGCTATGTAACTCTTCCTTTAAGTTACATGTGTGTCATTTTCAACAATTTAACATTTTATCCTGGAGGAGTTTTATGTATTTGTGGATATTTATAACTGAATTAATTGCACTTTTATATACGCTCAGACCTGGACCAGAGTTTCCTATCGCTTCCGAACCAAGGACGCATCTCCATTCTCTCATGTCTTACACGGTTACCATTCCTACGCCCCTGGTGTTACAAGGTTACCATTCCTACGCCCCTGGTGCTACAAGGTTACCATTCCTACGCCCTGGTCCTTTATCTTATTTACAGGAATATTCCTTTAAAGATGTCATTAAGTTCAAAATGGATAATCTGAGCACTAATTCACTCAGGCTGCACACAAGTGGTCAATCAATTTGAGGTGTGCAGACTAAGTCCAATTAACCTACTTATACCATTCAAGTTTGTCATTTGCTATCCCTGGATACCAAATTTGGTGAAATTTGGTATCCATCACAGCCTGTTGGTAACAGATATACAAACTGATAATTTGGTATCGAAGGGCATAAATTTGGTACCAAGAAGCATATGAGAGTATTTTGTACACATTTGGCTCAATTTTCACTCTGATATTAAGTGATTTTTAATAACAACATGAAGCAATATATTTCATTAGGAGAAATGGTCCGTCAATCATTAATGCACATATCACCTCAGACATACGATAGTTAGTTATTTTATCACCAGTCTGCAAACAAATTTATCCCACAGAGACACCCAACACGGATGAGTGATTTCAATCACAAAAGTGCCATGATTACTCAGCTCTGGCTTTCTGTAGTCTTATACACACAAATAACCTTGGGTTACTTGACTGGTGTGCATGGGAATGGCAGATAAACAATCATTGTTTAGGGTGGAAACACAATACACTGAACAGAAAGTCAGGTTGGTAATTGTCATACCCATGACTTGTTCTTTTCCTTTAAAATGTGTTGCAGTAAATTATGACTACAAACTTACTGTAGCAAACAATGAGACCACTTATCTTACTTAGAATAACTGCTCAACCAGGAGAACGGATACAATGGGGCCATTGATAAGGAAATTTGATTCTAATTACTTGTGGTTTTCAGAATAAAGAAAATAAAGAGGAAAAGTGTGACCCGACCTGCTTATTTATCAGGTCAGGTCTGACTGTTTGAAATTTTAAGGAGCATAACAACTAATGCTGAGTTTTCAGGATTAACTCAGATGTCAGGTGCGGGTAAGCTTAAAGAGAAACTTTTCGGCATGTTGTGTAACATAATATAACATAAACATAACAAGATTACGGGCTAAGAAGGGTGAGTCACCCCATAAAAAGTCCAAACTAACACCACCACCACCACAAAAAAATATATATACAAAAAATCAAAGATGCCGAGAGTTAGTAAAGAATTTATCAATGTTGACTTTGAAATTGTGAAGAGAATTGGAGCTAACTACCCACTCAGGCAAACCATTCCACTCATTAACAACTCTTTGCAAAAAGCTAAAACACCGAATATTTATCCGTGAGAACTCTTTGGTAAACTTTAAAGTGTTACCACGTGCCACATGAGGATTAGCTGAAATATGCAAAAAATAACAGGAAGTCAAAGCATCACTACCAGATAGGAAATTAAAAACCTAAATATTGAGGGGGATGGGACTAAAAGGGGAAGCAACCGCTCTCGTTGCTCTCCCTGGCTACGTCCCTGTCGTTTATAGATAACTGGATAAGTAGGGAAATGAACATTTTCTTCAGGCAAATTTGTCTAACATTCAGGTGTGTATTATTGTAAATCATGCTGAACATGCATGTACTGTGCATGCCTTTATAGCAGGTACGTGCAGGTGGCGGAGCTAGGTATTCGGTGTGCTCTGTATTCAGCAACCAATCAAATCATTTGTCATCCAATGATCACTTCAGTACGTATACACATGCTTGAACGTTACACATAGAGTATAAGCCTATATGGCATACTGTATGCCACACTTAAAATGGCAACCATAGAGGTCATTAGGCTGTATATCATAAGAAGAACCTCAAATTCTGTTGAATTTTGATTCTTATTTACCATGAACTTTTAAAATTTGAAGTCAAATTCCACAATCCATTTCCGGTAAAATATATAAGGGTGTTTCAGCTGACATAAAGTTACATGACTTTGTTTACATCGCCATTTTGTCGGTCAAAAACACTGTCATTTACTTTACACTTAATTAGACTGGTTTGATATGTTTGCATATTGTTAAATAAGATTATTTTTGTACGATAATTATGCCGGAACCTTGCTGTGCATTGGTTAAAAACACTTTCTCGATTTCCATCTAATCCTGATAGACGTTTAAAGTGGGTTTCTGCTGTATGACGCTAACAGCTTTCAACCTACAGAACATATCATTTTTAGCGAACACTTGTAGGCTTTGCCTGAGTATAACGAAAAATCAGCAGGCGTTAAAGTTACTCTTCGTCATGTTCGTATTCCCGGTTAGTATATCAAACTTAAGGAAAATATGAAGTAAAATGGAAGCGAACAAAAAATTGCAATTAGTAAATTCGCTGAAGTGGCACTGGTATATGTTAGCATGTAGTATGTTTGTTGTAAGTGTGATGTGACTGGGTCGTGTGAAGACGTGTGGAACGCAACGATGACCCTGCCCTACAAAATGGAATCCAGTTGAGTCAGAGTCACATGATGAAATCCCTCTATTCAACAATTTTCCTTCTTTAAAGCAAAATCAGGAATGATTTGAGACACTTTTAATGACAATGATTTAAGACAAAATTTTCTTCCTGACCTTGCTCACAACTGTGACCAGCTGTGACCAAGTTCTTTGTTTTCAGGCATAATACTATAACTAGAGGTTTAAAATCCAAAAAGATTATGCAACCATATTGTCGCACAGGTGTTCATGACAATTTCTTTTCAAACCGTGTTTGTAAACTTTGGATCTCTCTACCAGTTGTCGTGATGGATGCTAATAACCTGAACATTTTCAAAAACAGACTTGATAAGCATTGGTGCAAGCGAGCGTTCCTCTTTCATTACAACAGGGACACAAATGAGCTTTTAAGCTCAGATTTACTACGATCTGGACCTTCAGACAGCAAGCCTTTCATCCAGAATTCATCATAGGTAATATAGGTAACTGTTCGTTTTATAATATTATCTCACATGTACAGAGAAGTAAGTTTGCTGATATTATATCAGATTACATTAGACATGCAATGAAGAGAAAAGAAGAGCTCAAAAAACAGTAAAGTAAAAAGGTGGTACTTGATGTATATCTGTTATATGCTCCACAATGTGAATCTGTATGTTATGGCCGGCGGCCAATATCAAATAAATAAATTAACAACAAAAATGAAATTCCAGTCGTTTTTTGTTAGCAAAATCAAACAATATACATCTAATTTTAAAATCACGAACAATTCTAAAAATTGGGGTAAAATTACACTTCCAAAGATACTTTGACTGTAAATATTAAGTCTTTTTTAAATTTGTCAACAAATCTGCAAATAAAGGCTGTTTTTCAGTCTAATATATGGCTTTAAAAATACCTTCAAATTTTCTCTAGAATTTTTTTTTTTTTCCAAAAAAAAAAAATAACACTTATTGGTTGCCATTTTAAGTGTGGCCCATAACCTTACATTTTGTTGAATTTTAGTTCTTACATCCCTGGTCATGAAACTTTCAAAATTTGCAAGATAAATCCTTTAACCAAGCCCGTAGGGTGGGTGTGCGACGGGTGCATTAACACCCCCCTCCCCCTCCCCACACACACACAGAGACTGCCAACTAAGATACACAAATCTCATATAGGCTACCTCCCCAGATTGAACATTTTTACTATGGAAATGCACCCCTCCCCCTCCCTTTCCCCATGGAAAATCCTGGCTACATGCCTGTTAACAATCCAATTCCTGCAAAAAATGTTCAGAAACTTTTTTTCGTAAGTTAGGTGCAAATTGGGGGAAATTTGAATTTTGGTATCCAGATGCTGTAATTTGGTATCCAGATGTAAAATATTTGGTATCAAGCTACAAACGTTATCTGGCAACCCTGATACCACTGCTGATATCACACCACCCTACATCGCTGCACTGTTGTACAGTAAACCAGGGAGTTTCTAAATAACACCTCCCTGGTTGAACAAAAATAGGCATGAAATTGAGATAGAATAGGCTAAGCAAAATACTTCTTTGCACACATAGAAATGTTCAGTAATGTACAAGTTTCAACACAGACAATAATTCAAGGATTCCTGGACTAAAAGCAATTCACGATTACCCACAAAAAGTGTGAAATCTATTATTTAGGCTAAGACCCTAATTAATAAAAACTAAATTACACAGAGGTTCAATGCTATCAGTACCACAACTAGGCATAGGCCAATGAAAATTGAAAGGCATTGGACCAGAAAGAAGTTGTGTGTATAGTCATGTGACAGAATTTTGACACAGGCTTATAAACGAAGCGGAAAAGGTGAATAATTCTTACCACTTTCTTTCGTCTTCTTAACGGAAAATAAGGGTAGGTATTGATTCCTGCCATAATAGTAATCCACTCTATTATCCTCTCTCCTAATGATTTCTGCCAAGTTATAACAGGTGTCCCGCATGCATAAATCCAAGCACTATCCAACTGCACATAAACTACCACACGTGCAATTATCAGTTTCAAAACAAAATGAAACTTTTTGAGCTTCCCTCGGCAATGTGTGATGTGCCATAGCACGGGGTACAGTATTATTGAAGCGTGGGATAGATTTACTGGAACGAGGGCGTGGTGGAGAATTGAAGAGGCAGTTGCAAATCGATATCACAGTCTTCGGCTGTTGGAACTGGCATGAGATGAAATTGAGGATTTGAGATTCTTACATAAATGCTTTTCCTTTTATTTTTTTCAAATAAAAGATGTTGATTTTGGAATAACTGAATCAGCTGAAATCTATCACTAAACTTAATTCCAGTGTAATTTAGCAACTCTTAGTGATTTTACAATGACACTTATTGTGACTAAAACATCGTTATTTCAATCAAAAAAACGTTTTGGAGTACCAAAATAAGTATTTTTGTTATTGGCATGGTGTATATTACGGGATCAAGTTCTTAAATTTCAATTCTTTGAAAAAGGGAAAATCAAAGAAGGACACTTCTTGCCCCCGTTTACCCCATGGAATGGAGGACACTTCGTTCTCCCCCATTTGCCCCGTGGAATGGAGTGCACTCAGGTCTTAATTCACTTCTTCCCCCGGTTTGCCATATGGAATGGAGTCACCTCCCCTCCCCCCTCCCCTCCAACTCCACCTCCCTTAGTGTACAGTACTAGTGGCGTCGCTAAGGAGAAGGGGCCCGGGAAGCACATAGATTACCTCAATTTCAAACATTTTTTGTCCATTTTTTCTACCATCCTCAAATTTATGTTCGAAAACTTTTTGCCTTTCAGTTTGTGACCCGTTTCACAGCTTTTTCAGGCCTAATCAATTTTTCGAATTTCTTCATTTTTTTTTCAGCGTGTGACGGCTAGAATAGATTTCTCTTTTCCTGGCTGTAATAATTGAAACTGTTTTAAGCCATAATTTTGGGGGCATCAAAAACGTGGAATTTTTGTAAAATCAGAGCTTCCTTTCAGGGTCTTCGCCCTTCGTCCCCTGGCCTTCGGCGGCAAAAATATATATTTTTAATATGTTCTTTTGCTAATGCATAGGCGAATACGGGCCCAACATTTCCAAGAGGAAAAAAGGGTACTTCGACTAAATAAGATTCTCTTTTCCTTGAAATTGAGGCAGATTTTCATATTTTACACTTTTCTATGACCTGTTCAGAGCTTTTTTTTAAATATTCATTAATATTTTGCCTGAATTTCTTAATTTTCCGAGGAAAATCTTCTGCACCTGCTTAGATAGGCTTATGTAAATGGCAACCCAAATGCTTATCTGAGTTGATTTTAACGTTATGATTTAATTTAATTTAATTTTCCTCATTTGAATTTTTGTATTTTACCAAATTTCTTTTCAAAGTTACCAACTTTATTCTAAAAATTTCCCAATTTGACTAGAAAAAATATACAACAGAGTATAAATCCTCTCAGGTATCAATTTTCCCAGAAAATTTCCCTCATTTTCGGTAAATTTCCATTACTTTCGGACAATTTTCGGGAAATTTCTTTCATTTTGGGAAATATCTTAACAGTTTTCGTCAATTTTTCTTCAATTTTCAGGAAATGTTGCCAAATTTAAAAAAAAAATTCAAAACTGTTCTCAATTTTTTGTCATCACTTTTCCCAATTTCTTTTCAATGTTATCTTAAAAATGGTCCAAATTGTACCTTCCAATCAGGAAGAAAGCATACCATTTGACCACCGAGGTGAAGTCCTTTCAGGTATCAGTTTCCCGGGAAAATTTCCTCATCGATGTGATCAGGGGGGCGAACTAGTCTATAGGTCTTGCGGACCGGCAAGAAGTCTAGCTAGCTAAAAATATATAAACTTCCCAAAAGTCTTCAATCTGAAATCGTGTCTAATATGGTTGAATGACCTTGAAAATCACCGGTAGCGGCCCTCCGGATTAGACTCTCCTCCTCCAGTTAAATAGCGTGCTGTTGGTAAATCTGGTCCGGTCTACCTACTGTGGTGTAGCGGTTATCATACCTGTCTACAGACCACGAGGCCCCGGGTTCAATCCTGGGGTGGGTAGACACGCCAGTGCACCACAACTGGTTATCAAAGGCCGTGGACATTGACTTGGTTGTCGATGTTATGTCTGTCCGTACGTCGTACCTGTGTTCTCGTCCGGGTCGTATTGAGCGTTTCGTGATAGCATGTGTACTATCATAACCGAATACGCAGGCGACGACCCCGTCATTGTGATTGTGTGTTCAACTCTCTCTCTCAAATCTGGTCCGAAATCTGGTATGAGGTGACTTGAGGTGACTCAACGATATAACCAGCATGCATATCCTAAAGGCAAGCCAAGCATTTCAAGACACAAGATCATCAAATCAAGATCAAATTGAAGATAATTCAAGATAGGCATAATTCAAATTAAAGATTGTTTCACGAACATGAAGGCAATTTCCCGAAAATTTAAGATTTTTTCCACAAAAATTACCTAAAATTGATGGAGATTTCCCGAAAAAGAAAGAAAGGTCCCGAAAATTGAAGTAAATTTCCCGAAAATAAATAAGGCCTATATTCCCCTTTTTATGTTGAATGTTTTGTAAACAGGGGAAAACCTGCGTTTAACTTCTGTCAGTCAGTTGATAATATATATCACGAATAAATGAAATCGACAGAATATAAAAATAAAACTATTCATTGATCAGGGCGTAGAAAGGGTCACATGTCAGGGAAGAGGGACCCGCAAAATTATCGTTTATTTTCAAGAAATTTCATTCAGTTTGGAAAATTTTCTTCATTTTGGGAAATATTGTTCAAATTTCGGGAATTGTTGCCAAATTTCAGCAACAATTTGCAATAATTTTAATCTTACTAAATGTTCCTTAAATTGTATATGTTTTTACAATTTTATGTCATTCTTAATTTCCCAATTTCATCTCCTAAATGGGAAGAAACCATGCATCCGGCAAGGTAACATCCTTTCTGGACGTTAATGAATTCTTTTTCAGTATGTGCCTCGACGCACCTTATAGCAAACATGGCAAAGGCCATTTTTGTTATACAAATTATATATGGAGAGAACGAGATGTAAGGTCAGGTGAAGGTGTGTTCAGTAAGAAAATTTCAATGAAGGCCGTTGGACCCTAAAGTTCTTTTAGATTAAAGGGTTATCTTATACAAAAGAGAACTTCAAAAGAAACAATCAGTGGTCAAGCAAGTCTTATCTTATATAAAAGAAAATCATTTGTAAAAGAAACAAATCAGACTATGTGATGAAGCAAGCATTCAAAAATCTTATTCCGTTAAGGAATATTTAAGTTTGGTATCATTTGTAAAAACGTTTGTGATGCCATAGCTTCAAATTTCTCAAAGTCTTTATGTATCATTTTTGTAAAAATAGAAACGACGGAAAACAGACTAGTTGTGATGCCATAGCTTCAGATTCCTCAAAGTCTTTATGTATTTTATCATATTTTGTTCAAAAATCTTATTCCGTTAAGGAGATATTTAAGTTTAAAGTTTGGTATCATTTGTATAGAAACGACTGAAAACAGACTAGTTGTGATGTCATAGCCTTAGATGCTTCAAAGTCTTTATGTATTTTAACATATTTTGTCCTGTAAATTTGTGGCTTTTAAACTAATAAACCATAGAATATATGTCAAAAAAAGTAGTCAAACTGAATCTAGGAAGGTATTTATAATATACCACCTGAAGAAAGTTTGAGGAAAAATAATTCAAATAGTGAAATTGTTTAATATAGGCCCTACTTTCTTTAAAATACATAAAAACTTTGAGGAATCTGATACTGTGACGTCATAAATAGTCTGATTTCAGTCGTTTCTACAGAAATGATACCAAAGTTTAAACTTGAATATCTCCTTAAGGAAAGAAGATTTGTGTATGCTTTCTTCACCATTTTGTTTCTTTTGAAGTCCTCTTTCATATCAGATGGACACTCTTGACCCTTGAACTAATCCTTTAAAAACTAGACATATATTTGTATAGCATGCATTGAAGATATATATAACGAATTGATTTTAAAAGTCAGATTCCATGGCTTCTTTTCTACTGAAATCTTCAATTTTCGTAAATTTTCCTTCAATATCCGTGAAAATTGTTTTAATTTTCGTGGAATTTCCATCATTTTCGGAAAATATGTTTTTCAATTTTCAGGAAATTTCCTTAATATCCTTCATTTTTGTGAATTTTTCTTCAATTTCCTGAAAGTTGCTTGAAATTTCGTGCAATTTCATTCTTTTTCTGGAAAATATCTTCAATTTTTGATAAGTTGTCTTTAATTTACGTAAAATATGCTACAATTTTCAATTAATTATACAATTATATACTTTTATATTTCGGGAAAATTTTTCAATTTTGTAAAATTTTCTTCAATTTCATGAAAATTGCACCATTGTTCATGCAATTTCGTTCATTTTCTGGATTTTTTCCTAAATTTTTGAAAGTTATCTGCAATTTTTGTTCAATTTGTGTAAAAATTCCTTTATGTGAAATTTGCTTAAATTTTTGTCAACTTCTCCTCAATTTTCGTAAAAGAAATCTTCAGTGTCTTCAATTTTCGTAACATTTTCTTCAATTTTCGTAAAATTTCATTCTCAGTGCAATTATACCTTCATTTCGTAAAAATTTCTTAGATTTTCGAGAAGTTTCCTTATATTTTTTGCAAATGTTTTCTTCAATTTTCGGGAAATCTCGAAATATTTTTCCTCAGCTGTCTTATTTTTCGGAAATAAATCCAAAATGAGATTATTTTTATATAGCCTATATTGACATTTTAAACATTTTATATTTATTTTGTATCTGAATAATTTCCAATTTTACTCTCCCAACCGTCTGCAGGTGGGAGGGACTGAGGAAAGCATGCAATAGGGAATTAAGGTAAAATTCTTTGTTTCCTCTTACCCTGCCCCACCCTTTTCCTACGACTCTGATGCAAATGAGGGGGAAAAGTTCTATCATGGAGTTGGAATGTGCAAGGGCATGGCCGTAATTCCCGGGGGACAGGTGGACATATCCTCCACTTTTCCGTATAGTTTTAAAAATCAGTACAATTGAGGAAAAATTTGCCTCTTCCCCCCCCCCGCCTCCCCTTCCACTTTCTGGATAAGAGGCTATGTCCCTCCACACACTTTCTGGATAAGAGGCCACGCCCCCTCCCCCTCCTCCCCTCCCCCTCCACACACACGCACTTTCGAGATGAGAATTACGGCTCTGTGCAAAGGTAACAGATCATAATAAACCTCCACGGAGGGATTATGTTATGCAGTGGCGTGCGCTAATACGGGGTGGGGGTGGGGTGGGAGGGGGTAGAGCCGTGGCCCACCTCGACGATCGTTTGGGAAAAATGTTCATTCGGGGAAATGGGAGACAGAACTGATGGGAGAACATATAGTGAGCGTTTTTGTTTTTTTTTGTTCTCTCTCTCTCGTTGTTGTTTTGCTTTTCAGCCTTTTACTATCTTAACTTGAAAGCTTTGTTTAACAGTTCATTGTACCATATATTGATTGAGGTGCAAACTTGGTACTTAATAATGCACACATTCAGTCTTTTTGGGGCATCTAAAATTTGGAAAATGCGAGGTTTCCCGGAAGCTTCGCAGCCTTCGCCCCTTGACCCTATGCCGAAAAGGTTTGTGCCTGCCTCCCCCCCCCCTTCCCTCCCCCCTCTCTCTCTCCTCCTTAATATCGAACCTCTGCATAACGGCGCCACTGAAAAAGCATTGCATTTAGACGTACGACGACGACGAATAAACACACAATTACAATGACTGGGTCGTCGCTTGCGTATTCGGTATAATATTCGGCAGACGGGCAGTGAAATTCGGGAAATCATTTGTGGAAAAGTGGAAGCACTAATTCACCTAATCATTTAAGAGCATTCTAGCAGCTAGACTCCTCCAATACAATGTCGTCACGCATGATCTGAACTTCGGTATAGCTACATGTATAGCCTGATAGCTGCATAAGCTATAACATGCATAACAAATTAAGTTTAAAATGATTTTTAAATATCTTTGAATTTTGATCCAACTTGAAGTCAAAATTCCTTGCTTGTAAATAAATAATTTTTAATTTTGGATCATAAATCTTTCTCAGGACCATTTGAGAAAATATGACACCTTTTTCACCTAGATGACGTTTGGCTAAACTTGAAACATGGAAAGAAGCGTTAGTGTGGAAAGGGCTGGGAGTCACATACCCTATTATAGCGACTTTTCTTCTATGCTAAATTTGCGGTTTGGTTCCTATGTCTCATAGGCGGCGAAATCGGGGGTCAGGGAGGCTCGGGCCCCCAATAATTAAAATGGGGGCCAGGACCCCCAATAATCAATTGTAGTTTTCACATTTTGGGTATATCTTTAATCACCCCGAGATTTAATTCATATGTTTTCTTTATAAGATAGCGTAGATCATGCAGTTTACAATTACACTCTTCAATTATACAAAACAAAAACTTTAAAGTTTTGTAACACCTTTTCTGTAATGGACCCTCCCGACTAGAATCAAAAATGTCCAGTCATATGGTCACAATAATACTTGCATTACGTCTGATCAATGACAACTTGCCTCCCGGGCCATGCTGGCCTGACTCTTACACGTTGTAAGCGGGCTTTATTGGATGTTGGCACTATTAACTATTGTCTCTTGGCATATCTGAAAGCGGATATATTTATTTTGTAACATTTTGGAAAGTTAGGTTGCTCACTTGCATCATAAAGCATGGGTAAAATCATAATTGTATTAAGACCCCAATTGTTATTTATAAATTAAAAGCTGCCCGTTTCATTCTGTTAATTTTGCAGCAAAATTTGTTTTGAAATAGCCGACAGCAGACTTTTTGGATAATATTATGAGACCAAATACATGTTTTTTTCTTTTTTTTTTCATGTAGGCCCGTACTAGCCAGGACTTTGTCAATGGGTTCGTTTTTTATTTTATTTTTTGTATAAAGGGGCACTTCATTCCTGCACCTCGGAAAGTTTTAATGCGAACATAACGTTCTGCATCTTAATTTTTATTAAGTTTTTTTTTCCCCGAGAGAAGGCTATAAATTCATCAAATGGTCAGAACCATTCCGGTACTTCAACAAGTTTTGAAATTCCAAGTGCTCAGAAAAAGGGCGTACTTTAGAGAAAAAATTGAATATGTAAAATAATTTATTAGTAATATATTAACACTTTGTGCGATATTATATTTAATATATGAACTAAGACACCGAGAGATAGAGGGGATGGGGAGGGGGGGGGGGGCAGGATATAGAACAGGTTCGTTTTAAAAGTTTGACAAAACTTACACGTGTTCATAGTAAATTATTGGAAGCTCATCAAACAGTTTTTTTCTTTTAAACTACACATATTTCTCAAAGAGTAACCATAGACCTATATCCATGAACAGTCACGTGAACAATAAAACATATTTCCACATTATGCCTTTTCATGATTTTGTTTTTTGTATATTGTATATCTCTCTTTGACATGAATTTTGACTTGTATAATATACTTTCTTCCTATGCCTTGTGGCGTATTTTGTTGCCCTTAAATCGTCAAGTTTGCGAGAACTTCCGGGGCTTTGCCCTGGACCTCTACCGGGGCTAAGCCCCTGTACCCCACCAGCCCCTGGACCCCACCCGCGCTCGCAGTAACACTTTCGGTGTCACCATAACGGACAATTTGTATTAATTAATTTACGCTTGTTTAATGCCCCCCTCCCTTTCCCCCTCAATATTGTTTCTCTTCCGCCGCCGCTGTACAGTCTGTATGTGGTTACTCAAGTTGAGACCTTTAGCCAATGTATCCAGGTGCGTTCTAACAGGGATCCTGGAAGCACACAAAGGGTAGAGGATAGAAAGGGTTCACCCAGTGGCCTAGCCGGAGGAAGGAGGACAAGGGGGAAATTGCCCCAATATTTCAATCCGTCGGTTCAGATTTGCACTCGTTGGTTCAGATTTGTACTTGTCGGTTCATCTTGTCGATTTTACTTGCATGTTTCCCCAATAATGGAAATCCTAGCTACGCCACTGGGTTTAACTCTCGTGGCAGTGGCGGGGGAGGGAACCCAAATTCTCTGTTTCAAGCGGAATAAGTTCACGATTACTTTTCTATCTGTCTGTAAAACGTTGCTGCTATCGCTGAATTTGAAAATCTTTAATTTTTGGGAAATCTTCTTGATTTTCTTGATTTTTTTTTGTTTTCGGAAATATTCTTAAATTTTCAGGAACTGTTCTTTAATTTGGGGGGAATTTTTACATTTTCGGAATTTTTTCTTCATTTTCAGACATTTTTTTGTTATTGAAAAATCTTATACTCCCTAATTTTACCACATTTGTTTAATTTCATGCTAATTCCCAATTTTACCTCGCAACACGCAACCGGAAAGGTAAAATCCTCTCAGGGGGCAGTTTGTTCCAACCTCCCAAACCCCGCTTCATACGCCTCTGACTTATCTGCCTTATAGGGGTTTAGGTTAAAGCGCAGTCTCCGCAGTTTCGAATGATGTGAAGTTATTCAGGGGAATGGAAAATCTTACCTTGGACCTCTGAAATCCAGCGCACGCCAATGATGTTATGGAAGTCGGGTGGGTGGGATAATTCAAATATGTAGTCTTACATGTCTTAGGGTTAGATATATATTTCGAATGGACAATGCATTGGTCAGGGGCGACCATGGCCAATTGCAGGATAGCGAATAGTTGGGGTCATTATTTGGATTCATATGAATATAATGGGGGCACGTTTGAGGGGCTTTGAATGAACGCTGTGGATACATGCTATACTTTGAAACCTTGTAGGAGGTCCAGGGGGCAAAGTCTTCGGAAGCTCTAAAAATATATTGTTTAAGAATGGCTGAAAATCAACAAAAACTAACAAAATTTAAATGATGAAAAAAAAGACAATTCCAAATTCTCATATTAATATCTATAGGTTACCATTTCTAAACAGGCAGAAGAGAAATTTCCCCTGAAATTGAGAAAAATCGATCATAATTGTGTAGGCGTTCATGGATGAAGCCGTGGTATTAAAATTTCTTGTATGATAATTTGATACCCAAATGACCGAAATGGCTTAAAATCAACAGAAAGCTCCAAAATGTAAAAGAAAAACGTAAGGTCCTAGGGCGAAGCAAGGTTAGGGATCCAGGGAAGAAGTCTTGCTTAAGTGCCTCTTGAAATGGGTCAAGGGGCAAAGATCTCTGAAAATTTCTTGTCTTTGATGCCCCAAAACTGCAAAACGTATGGCAGAAATTCAACAAAACTGACAAAAATTGAAAAATTTAAGGAATGATAAAAAGATAATTTAAAATTGTCACGTTCAAATTTACTCAGATAAGCATTTTCCAAACGGGCAGAGGGTAAATTTCTCCTGAAAATTGATAAAATTGGGGGAAATTGTGCAGGCGTTCATGTGTCTAAAGTCTTGGTCTAAAGAGTTCTTATTTTTTGCCCCAAAGTGGCTTTAAATCAACACAAACATGACAAAAATCCAGAATGTATTTATAAAAAGAAGAACGTTTTAAATTATAATATTAAAATCTACTCAGATAAGCATTTTGAGTCACAAATCCTAAACAGGCTGACAGGCAAGGGAGAAATTAAAGAAAATTCTGCCAGAATTGTAGGTTCATGGACGCAGCTCTGGCAGGATCAGGAGGCGAAACCCCGGAGATTTTAGTTTTTATTGTCCAAAAATGGCCCATGATCTTCGGGGCTCTGAATGATTTCAAAAGCGTGTGGGTGGGCATCTTTTATATCCCAGTTGCCCAACCCGAGCGCAATCAGCAGATCAGCATCATACCGAGTCGAGAGAGAGAAATTATCACACAACAATTACAATGACCCGGACGTCGCCTGCGTTTACGGTTATGATAGTACAAACTGACAAATCTATCACGAAACGCTCAATACGACCACGGACGAGAACCAGGTACGACGTACGGACAGACATAACATCGACAACTCAAGGTCAATGCCCACGGCCTTAGATGATAACCAGTTGGGTGGGCATGCACTGGCGACCGAGCGCAGTCGAGTCGAGTGGAGATGATTCTAATATCTAGACAATTCGGGCATGATTGAGATGTATCTCTGAATTAAATAGTGCATCCGACATTTTACATCTCTGCCCTACTAGGTGCCCAAGTATGATGTTGTCAGCATCATGATGCCGAGTCGGGAGGATACGATTCTGGTATCTAGACGATTCGGGCATGGCTGAAATGTATCTCTGGCTTAAACAGTACATCCGACATTTTACTTCTCTGCCCGACATGATTCTAATAATTATCTGAGCCGGGCGTGACTGAGATATACTCTGATACAAGCCCAACAAGTACATCCGATATACATCTCTGCCCGACTAAGATCAGTGTTCGGCCAACTTGGGAGAGGGGGGGGGGGGGGGGGGGTCGCACGGCCATGAAGATAACAAAACAACTATGACATTATGACATTTTTTTTCAAAAGTATTTTCACTTTTTGCAGTTTTGGGAAGAAACAAAAACATTAAAGGTATAACCATATTAATTTTCTCACAACTTTGTTGAACAGTTCTATACTGGGGCATTTGTTTTCAATAAAATAGTCAAAATTGGAATTGCCTGACAAAAATTGTTTTCTAGAGGGGTGTAATACACCTACCCCCTTAAGTTACGCCCCTGTTATGTACCTCATATGGAGAGACATGATGAGGACAAAAATAAAACGTTGCAATAACAGAGTGTTTAAGCAATGACATCCGGGTTATATAAAGTACTCTGTCAGCTAGGCTGATAGGGGGCAAGATGGTCAGATTTGCTTAAGATCCCAATAAAATAAACCTGACAATCTTTTTTATTAAGAAAGGCTCCTATTGCCCCGCCACTGACTTTACTTGATTGATCAGATATATCAATCTCAGAACAGAACCAGGACATTTAATGCCGTTTTGATATTGGGAGGACCTGGCATGTGTAGAGAAAAAAGTTCCCAAAAGTTAAAACTCTCCTGCATATGAAATGCACAAATAAGAATGCTTTGTGAAAGCATTACCTTGTAAATTACTCAGGAGCCATGGTCCCCTGTGTCGTAGTCCCTGAAGACTGGGAAATTATCATCTTATCTGAGAGGAAATAAGTTGTAACGGCCAAGGATTTCCGAAGAGGTTGGGTGGGTGGATGGGGTGGGGGAGGGGAAGGAAGGGAGGGGGTAGGAAGGGGGTCATACCTCCCTGGATCCACCTTTGCAGCCTAAACACTTCCAATAACTGAGCTATGTGGTGACTTATGGAAGATGAGATCTTGTTGACAGGGGTGGGATGACAATAGTGTAAAATCGAGGGATTCCATGAACGGACTCTTGAGTTGATGTTCATTGTGAAGGATCGCGTATATATTTGATCAATCTCCGTGAATGCCTGGCTGATTTGATATATCTACAGACAAGTATCAACACCTTGAGTGTTTAATTTAAGGATAAATGTATATATATATATATATATATATATATATATATATATATATATATATATATATATATATATATATATATATATATATATATATATATATATATATATATATATATATATATATATATATATATATATATATATATATATATATATATATATATATATATATATATATATATATATATATATATATATATATATATATATATATATATATATATATATATATATATATATATATATATATATATATATATATATATATATATATATATATATATATATATATATATATATAATATATATATGAAAATAAACCATGAAAATAGCCAGGTTTCATAATATATAAAATTTCCAGACCTTGGTATGTTACTGTTAGTATGATAAATTATGCAAATTTTATTGAAATTTTAATATTACATCAAGATTGAAGAAAACCTTTGAATTTCCTTGTGTGAACCTTATTATGTCCTCCACATAGGCGTAGGAACATGTTCTTCATGAGGGTGGTGGGGGAGTAGGGGATCAAAGATATGCTACAACATTAGTTCAATACTACAAAAGTTGAGGACACCATGTACGGGGGGCACGTGCTCCGTTCCTACATCTATGCTCCATCAATGTTCGTGGAATGGGAGCAGTCGAATATGGCCGAGATTTGAATCTCCGTTACATGTTATAGATTCCACATCCATGGAAGATTCAGATGCCGTCTATTAGACTGTGTTAGTCCTGTCTTCTCTTTACCTTTTAGTCTGCTTTGTATATATATATCCCTACACCCTACTTACACACTGTACACGCTAGTAGTAGCGGTCTGTACATTATTGAAAGAAGAAACACTAGGATGATTTTCAGGGACTGAAATTTCGGACAGAAATACATTAAAGACTTAAAGATGTTGAGCTGCCTTCTCTTTTATACATCACAATTTTTTCCACACATTAGAAATCCTTTAAATTTTTATCACAAATAACTCGGAAACAGCTTTTGACATAATTAGTAAGAAAGTATTCTGTTCATAATTTAAAACTCTTTTTCGTAAATATTTTTCTTCCAAAAAAAAAAAAAAAAAAACTAAACAAGTGACATGCAGTGATGATGAAGCTGCCCTGTTTAATCTTCTCACACCTTTTGATTCTGTCTTAGCTTTTCGAAGAGGGAAGGAAGGGGAGGTGGTAGCCAATCAAACGGGTTTTGAGTGAGTAAAATGGTATATTTCACTCCTAAGGATATTGTTGTCAAATATGAATAATCCAAATTATTGTCCTTCAGGGCCATAATTACTGTGAGAGGGGGGATCATGTACAGCAAAAAAATTTCAGTACATTTTGGGATATTTGGCTCTTGTCCCCCCCTTCCCTTCTTCCCCTCCACACACACACACTTCTTGGATAAGAGACCATGTCCTCCACACTTCCTAAACGAGAATTACGGCCCAGAGGTGGATGGTTTATAATATGGGGTGAATGACACATAAAAGGAAAAGAAAAAAAAGGTATATAGTCAACTTAAGGGTTTATAGTGCACAATGGGGTCATGAGAACTGAAGAATCTGCATTTACTATTACAAAAGTTGGAATAAAGTGATGAGAACTGACATTATTGTGGGGTGCAATGCAGGGCTGATATAACGAAATCTGGAATGGGTGGAGAGTATCAATCTCTTTAGTGGCAAATATGATCAAATCCAGCCTTGAGGGAAATTTTGGTATAAGGATGTGACTGAAGCCAGGTGGCTCAAGGATGTGGCTGACGGAGGCCAAGTGGCTGAGGCCAGGTGGCGCAAGGATGTGACTGAGGCTAGGTGCCTCAAGGATGTAGCTGGTGGAGGCCAAGTGGCTCAAGGATGTGGCTGAGGCCAGGTGGCCCAAGGATGTGGCTCAGGCCAAGTATGTGGCTGAGGCCAGGTGGCTCAAGTATGTGGCTGAGGCTAGGTGGCTCAAGGATGTGGCTGAGGCCAGGTGGCTCACGGATGTGGCTGAGGCCAGGTGGCTCACGGATGTGGCTGAGGCCAGGTGGCTCAAGGATGTGGCTGAGGCCAGGTGGTTCAAGAATGTGGCTGAGGCCAAATGGCTCAAGGATGTGACTGAGGCCAGGTGGCTCAAGGATGTGGCTGAGGCCAGGTGGCTCAAGGATGTGGCTGAGGCCAGGTGGCTCAAGGATGTGGCTGAATCCAGGTGGCTCAAGGATGTGGCTGAGGCCAGGTGGCTTAAGCCACTGTATTGGTTGTGAGATTGTCATGGGCAGTTGATCAATGTTTAATCAGGGACAGCATCCCTGGCTTAATATAACTTTTTGTATGCAATAACATTTCAAATGCAAAAAAACATTAAAAAAATCAAATTGGCTTTTTGGCAAATCACTGAATTCTTTGATTTGACTAACTTCTGAAGGCTCAAAATTGTTGAAAATAGGGAAGAACTCCGGAGGGATTGTCACACACTGCAATCCCCATAGTAACATCCTTCGATGAGAATGAGAATGGAAACTAAGGACATTGATATATCTGTATTAATGAAACTCCATGATTCAGAAAAACATGACACAAACATTGATTGAATTTGTTATGTATTTGCTTTTGCTGCTATCACTAAGCTTCACTTGGAACCTACAGCTAGTATGCAAATAATGAAGGCATTATCAATCATTATTCTAATAATGATAAGTTAAAACATGTTAAAAAAAACATGGTAATTAACACTTAATGAAACAAAGTTCACCTTTCTTACTGTAATCTAACCGACAATTAAGTAATTCTCTCTGTGTCCTAAATGCATCAAACTGACATATTTGTGTTTTTCAGGGGAATTTCTGCACACTTAAATGGGGACGGGAGATTTGCATTGTCTGCCCCCTTATCTAGAATATCTGCTTAAATGGGGGATGGGAGGTTTGCATTGTCTATGCCCTTAGCTAGAATATCTGCTTTAATGGGGGATGTGAGGTTTGCATTGTCTATGCCCTTAGCTAGAATATCTGCTTAAATGGGGGAAGGGAGATTTGCATTGTCTGCCCCCTTATCTAGAATATCTGCTTAAATGGGGACGGGAGATTTGCATTGTCTGCCCCCTTATCTAGAATATCTGCTTAAATGGGGGATGGGAGATTTGCATTGTCTGCCCCCTTATCTAGAATATCTGCTTAAATGGGGAAGGGGAGATTTGCATTGTCTGCCCCCTTATCTAGAATATCTGCTTAAATGGGGAAGGGAGGTTTGCATTGTCTGCCCCCTTATCTAGAATATCTGCTTAAATGGGGGATGGGAGGTTTGCATTGTCTGCCCCCTTAGCTAGAATATCTGAAAATGACCTGGAGAGAAGACAACAGACAAGAATAATCCAAGGCTGTAATTCCTGGAGGAGAATTTTAAAAGTGAGGTAATTCTCTCTTTAAATGCATCAAACTGACATCTCTGTGTGCTTTTCTGAATTTCAGGGCAAGTTCTGCACATTAAGTCCCCTGTAAATCAAAATATAAAGGTCCTAGAATATCTGAAGATGATCAGATACCATCAACAGACAAGAGTAAATGTTATTCAAGACCATAATTCATGGGGGACAGGGGTGACTTGTCCCCCACGTTTGAGGCAAATAAACGTTAACCCCCCCTCCTTTGTGCAAGAGGTATGGTACCATGTCCCACCTTTCTGAAGGAAAATTACAGAGCTGATGTTGACCCTCTGATTTTCATAATTGGTAAACTGGTGGCCCAACATGTGTCTTGAGGGGCTTTGGCAAAATTATCGATTCTAAATGCTTTTGGGGAAAGGCGCCTCTTACAATGGTGCAGGGTACACATTAAAATATAACTTTGTGGCAATGGATTATTGCAAATCTCCTAATTTGTTAGATTTTAATACCCATCCTTTCTAATTGTTTTATTTTATTGATATATTTACATATTTTCTGCTTCACATTTTGTGAATGGGAGGAGGGGTTCCTGGGTGTGGGTAGAATACCTAATGCTGTAGGGTTGGGTAGAATACCTAATGCTGTAGGGTAAGTTAATTAATGAGTTCTTTTATTCTGAGAGGGAAATATCTATGAACAAAAGCAACATATACCTTGATGACATTTTAAGCCTGTTTATGAGATTTCCCCAACAAGGGTATGAGGGCAGTCTTCCTGTATACTCCTATATGTCCCAAACATATTTTGAAAACTGCTCCAACCTGTTCAGTAAAAGACACTTATGCTTAGCAAGATTATAAATGAAAATGTTTTTAAAATTCTTAAAATCTATGTTGTTTTATAAAACTTATAAAAAAGTTCAAATAGCACATCAGGTTCAAGGTGACAAAAGCCAGATTGGAAATTAATATTACAGCTTCCTCTCACATAAAATGGAATGACTACATGTTCAACGAGATGATACTTAAAAGTACACTTAAACTGAACAGACAACTGGTTAATACACTACATTTTTATTCTACCATTTTGTCAAATAAAACCGCAGAATATAAAAACTAACTGCATCAATTTTAAAGGTGGTCACACTTTTTACAGATAAATAAGTTGCAAAAATAATATCAATGACAAATTTCTTGTTGGTTATTAACAAAAATATACACAATTTGATAATCTTTGTTGGAAATTAGAATAAATAATTGGAAGAAAACGTGGAAGAGATTACAAGACATGTAGCTAAGGAGGAACTGAAGAAAGCCCCGCAGGCATTGCTGTCCATTATAGCACGAAAGGGGCAATATCATAACCAATGAAAGGAAACATACAGCTTCTAGAGTTAAATAAAATTACTGGATGTCACCAATCCTCTCTGCAATAAGGCTGACAAATCCTACGTTTCCATGGGCATGATGGTTCTTGTTCATATACAGGGCCACATCAGTCTGCCACAATAATAACTGACTGGAAAATGGTCCTATCATACCCCAAGGCCATTCTTTTCCATAGGTAATAGATTGGAGAATGGCCTTACATTGTTAACTTACATCATAATCTTCTTTTAAAAATTAATTTTTGTATTTAAGTTGGTAATCTCATCTTAAATTATTTAGTAACTGTTTTTTAATGTTTTGGATCCTTGCTTTGAATACCTTATTCTGGTTGATGTGTCCATTAAGTTAACCAAAGTTTTATGAATGAAGGGGGTATTTCCCAATCTGCCCCTACCCAGAAGCTTATGAAAACATATCACTGCCACATTCCCCAATTAACTAATTCATTTTTCATGTTCTAGGGCAGACACCCCATGAAGTACTTCTGACAGATGGAATGATGCATTTTGGGCCAAAAAGGGGTCAGTACAAATTATGAAAACAGAGCATAGTGAAGTCACATAGGTTTATCATCTGAAGAAGCTTTGAAAAAACTAAAACAAAACTAAAACTGAAAAATACATTTTCAATAAATACAAAATACTTGTAAAGGAAGTAGGTGTGTGTGATGCCAAAGTGGGTGTGTGTGATGCCAAAGTGGGTGTGTGTGATGCCAAAGTGGGTGTGTGTGATGCCAAAGTGGGTGTGTGTGATGCCAAAGTGTGTGTGTGTGATGCCAAAGTGGGTGTGTGTGATGCCAAAGTGGATGTGTGTGATGCCAAAGTGGGTGTGTGTGTGATGCCAAAGTGGGTGTGTGTGATGCCAAAGTGGGTGTGTGTGATGCCAAAGTGGATGTGTGTGATGCCAAAGTGGGTGTGTGTGATGCCTCTCTTGCACTTTTGACATCACTTATTTTTAATTCAACTTGGAACTTCTTCAGAAATTGAATATCAAAATATGTCCAGCTTGGAAATGATGATTGGCAGCAAGTTGACAGCAAAAATCATGTAGTGCCAGAGGTTCAATTTGATTGATATAACTTAAAGGGGCACTAGACTGAAAAGTGATGATGTAATTGTCTACAGACAAACAACTCAAAGCTTTTTGACCCACGTTGGAGAGTTAAAAAACTTCTCTAACACCATTAAATAAACCTGGAAGACATCTAAGATTCTTAAACAATAACATGTTATGACTTTAGAAGGCAAAACAGGCGAATAAATATCAGAATCATCACCAAAACAACCCCCTTACTTCTTGATCTAGTTGATCTAGAACAGGTGGCGCATTCAAAGAGAAAAATTTCTAGTTGTATTTGTCTAATATCACACAAGATGGTCACATCTGATCACACAAGATGGTCACATCTGATCACACAAGATGGCCACATCTGATCACACAAGATGGCCACATCTGATCACATAAGATGGCCACATCTGATCACACAAGATGGCCACATCTGATCACACAAGATGGCCACATCTGATCACACAAGATGGCCACATCTGATCACACAAGATGGCCACATCTGATCACACAAGATGGCCACATCTGATCACACAAGATGGCCACATCTGATCACACAAGATGGCCACATCTGATCACACAGGATGGCCACATCTGATCACACAAAATGGCCACATCTGATCACACAAGATGGCCACATCTGATCACACAAGATGGCCACATCTGATCACACAAGATAGCCACATCTGATCACACAAGATGGCCACATCTGATCACACAAGATGGCCACATCTGATCACACAAGATGGCCACATCTGATCACACAAGATGGCCACATCTGATCACAAGATGGCCACATCTGATCACACAAGATGGCCACATCTGATCACACAAGATGGCCACATCTGATCACATAAGATGGCCACATCTGATCACACAAGATGGCCACATCTGATCACACAAGATGGCCACATCTGATCACACAAGATGGCCACATCTGATCACACAAGATGGCCACATCTGATCACACAAGATGGCCACATCTGATCACAAGATGGCCACATCTGATCACACAAGATGGCCACATCTGATCACACAAGATGGCCACATCTGATCACACAAGATGGCCACATTTGATCACACAAGATGGCCAGATCTGATCACACAAGATGGCCACATCTGATCACACAAGATGGCCACATCTGATCACACAAGATGGCCACATCTGATCACACAAGATGGCCACATCTGATAACACAAGATGGTCACATCTGATCACACAAGATGGCCACATCTGATCACACAAGATGGCCACATCTGATCACATAAGATGGCCACATTTGATCACACAAGATGGCCACATCTGATCTGGCCCTTAACGTGGGAATATATACCACAACCTTCCAATTATTCTTATCTTATTGAAATATATTCCTACTGAACTGTTTACAAAATACTCATTATTTGTACAAAACTAGCAACAATGGTGTCAATGTATGTATGGAAAACACTGGACGGAAGATCTGAAACTTGGAATATATAGCTACAGTACATTCATCTAGGTATGTATTGAAAACACTGGACGGAAGATCTAGAACCTGGAATAAATAGCTGCCTTCATTCCTGGGATTCACAATATACATATAACTGGTATTTACAAAATGTTTATAATTGAAATTAAAAGATTTGTACCAAGCACATATTTCAGGGTAGGTTTTGTTGTCAACTTATACATTTAAGTGAAAGTTAAATGTATACTCGAGCCATGAAGGCCCACCAAGCATATTCCTTTGGGGTAAGTGAATGAGAGCCCATATGACACCCCCCCCCCCTCCCTCCCCTGGACAGGACACCAGCCCATCACAGGTTAACTCCCCAGCAATGCTGGTACTCATGTCACAGCTTAGTGGACTGAAGCAGGTAGAGTAAAGTGTCCTGCTCAAGGACACAATCCAGCGTTCGTGACGAAAGTTGAAGCTGGTGCATACGGGCATTACTCCTTGACCAATGAACCACTATACCTCTGAACTTATACAGTGCTTATCCAAAACTGTGGTGACATCTCTAACATGACTTTAATCTAAGCATAATTAATAGTTGGTGTATTGCCACAGTATCTTATACCACTTTAAACTAAGAAGAACCATTCATTATCCGTTTACAGGCACAATTCAGTTACAATAACTTACATTAGGATGTTTATGCACTGTTAAACCCATTGGGTACTCTATGTTAATTCACTGTTAAACCCATTAGGTACTCTATGTTTATGCACTGCTAAACCCATTAGGTACTCTATGTTTATGCACTGTTAAACCCATTAGGTACTCTATGTTTAGGCACTGTTAAACCTATTAGGTACTCTATGTTTATGCACTGTTAAACCCATTAGGTACTCTATGTATATGCACTGTTAAACCCATTAGGTACTCTATGTCTATGCACTGTTAAACCCATTAGGTACTCTAAGTCTATGCACTGTTAAACCCATTAGGTACTTTATGTCCATGCACTGTTAAACCCATTAGGTACTCTATGTCTATGCACTGTTAAACCCATTAGGTACTCTAAGTCTATGCACTGTTAAACCCATTAGGTACTCTATGTCCATGCACTGTTAAACCCATTAGGTACTCTATGTCTATGCACTGTTAAACCCATTAGGTACTCTATGTCTATGCACTGTTAAACCCATTAGGTACTCTAAGTCTATGCACTGTTAAACCCATTAGGTACTCTATGTCCATGCACTGTTAAACCCATTAGGTACTCTATGTCCATGCACTGTTAAACCCATTATGTACTCTATGTTTATGCACTGTTAAACCCATTAGTGCTCCATGTTTATGCACTGTTAAACCCATTAGGTACTCCATGTTTATGCAGTGTTAAAACCATTAGGTACTCTATGTTTATGCACTGTTAAACCAATCAGGTACTCTACATACTTGTTCCCCTTGTCCCATCTCTGTACTTTAATGCTCATACTTTAGTATCAAAGTAAACCCCAGGATACGTAGATCAGATACATTGATAAACAGGGGCCTAAACAGGGGTCTCCACAGGGTCCCCTTTTGAGACAAGATAGTGAGAAAATACATAGAGAAGTAGGGTTGAGGGGGTTGTTCAAACTGATAGATCACAATTCTTATTCTTCAAAATACAAAAGAACAATTATCATTAATTATGATGCTTTCTTTAAACCCCTTCCCTGCTGTTCTTCTTGCATGCTACAAAACAAAATTAAAACATTATCAAACAGCAACCCTTTAAAAAATTTCCCATCGCTCACAAAAACATCTTCACGAACGTACTTCATACAAAAATGCATTTTCATTAGAAATTGTATCCCTTAATAAAGTTTTTATGGAAGACAACCAAAGCTTAACTGATGGTCAGGGTAATTGGAAGACTTATAACAAGTTTTTGTTCTTCTATAGTTGGTATGATGGCATATAGTCCCACCCTGTATATGATTGGCAAGGGGCATTGCATTCATGATAAAAAAATGATCCAATCACAATGCTTGTCGGCCTCTCGATAAAAAAGGTACTTAGTGCCAGAGATTTTAAATTATACCAGCATAGCTTCAAACACAAATAGTGTCATTTTAGAGAAGGTAAACTTCAAGGTGCAAAAACAGTTGGTTGGAGGAGAAAGAGTGGGTGATGTATGGAAAACAATGATAACTTTTTATTAAATTATTTTTGGTTTAAATTGTTTTTCTGCTTGTTAAATCTAAGAAATGTTTTCTGTAAGTGGCCAGAATTTATGATTATAAAAAATTATGATCTAAGAAACATCAAGTTTAGATAATTATACACATACTTGATACCAACAGAAAGTTAGGTGGTATTTTTAATGGCCTACGAAAATAAAAAGTGAGTGAATTCTATCTAATGTACTTGGCATCTACCTCCCTACCTGATGTTTGATTTCAGTTTAAAGCAAAAATAGAAGGATTTCTCAAAACCTGTAACCATAGTAATCCGTGTATCTGTACACCTGAGCTAGATTGAGTGCCTTTGATATGTTCCGGGCCTTTTTCGATTTCTGAGCTGTTTGTGTGGTATAGAGGGCTTTAGCTCTTTTCAGTGATTGTTCGTCTCTTAGCCGCTTCTTCTTGCTTCTCACCCATCTGAAATAGTAGCAGTGAAAAATACCATTCAAAATATTTGTTTCAAAAAAGCAGACCTTACAACGATGAAATAAAAGAAATTGAAATCTTCCTGAGCCAATGAAAGCTTCTACAGGCCAGTGCGCATCCTTGGTGCAAGTGGGTGAGAGTACCTGACAGCCCTAGGTAGGTTTCCTTGGTGCAAGTGGGTGAGAGTACCTGACAGCCCTAGGTAGGTTTCCTTGGTGGAAGTGGGTGAGAGTACCTGACAGCCCTAAGTGGGTTTCCTTGGTGCAAGTGGGTGAGAGTACCTGACACCCCTAGGTGGGTTTCCTTGGTGCAAGTGGGTGAGAGTACCTGACAGCCCTAGGTGGGTTTCCTTGGTGCAAGTGGGTGAGAGTACCTGACAGCCCTAGGTGGGTTTCCTTGGTGCAAGTGGGTGAGAGTACCTGACAGCCCTAGGTGGGTTTCCTTGGTGCAAGTGGGTGAGAGTACCTGACAGCCCTAGATGGGTTTCCTTGGTGCAAGTGGGTGAGAGTACCTGACAGCCCTAGGTGGGTTTCCTTGGTGCAAGTGGGTGAGAGTACCTGACAGCCCTAGGTGGGTTTCCTTGGTGCAAGTGGGTGAGAGTACCTGACAGCCCTAGGTGGGTTTCCTTGGTGCAAGTGGGTGAGAGTACCTGACAGCCCTAGGTGGGTTTCCTTGGTGCAAGTGGGTGAGAGTACCTGACAGCCCTAGGTGGGTTTCCTTGGTGCAAGTGGGTGAGAGTACCTGACAGCCCTAGGTGGGTTTCCTTGGTGCAAGTGGGTGAGAGTACCTGACAGCCCTAGGTGGGTTTCCTTGGTGCAAGTGGGTGAGAGTACCTGACAGCCCTAGGTGGGTTTCCTTGGTGCAAGTGGGTGAGAGTACCTGACAGCCCTAGGTGGGTTTCCTTGGTGCAAGTGGGTGAGAGTACCTGACAGCCCTAGGTGGGTTTCCTTGGTGCAAGTGGGTGAGAGTACCTGACAGCCCTAGATGGGTTTCCTTGGTGCAAGTGGGTGAGAGTACCTGACAGCCCTAGGTAGGTTTCCTTGGTGCAAGTGGGTGAGAGTACCTGACAGCCCTAGGTGGGTTTCCTTGGTGCAAGTGGGTGAGAGTACCTGACAGCCCTAGGTGGGTTTCCTTGGTGCAAGTGGGTGAGAGTACCTGACAGCCCTAGGTGGGTTTCCTTGGTGCAAGTGGGTGAGAGTACCTGACAGCCCTAGGTGGGTTTCCTTGGTGCAAGTGGGTGAGAGTACCTGACACCCCTAGGTGGGTTTCCTTGATGCAAGTGGGTGAGAGTACCTGACAGCCCTAGGTGGGTTTCCTTGGTGCAAGTGGGTGAGAGTACCTGACAGCCCTAGGTGGGTTTCCTTGGTGCAAGTGGGTGAGAGTACCTGACAGCCCTAGGTGGGTTTCCTTGGTGCAAGTGGGTGAGAGTACATGACACCCCTAGGTGGGTTTCCTTGGTGCAAGTGGGTGAGAGTACCTGACCCCCTAGGTGGATTTCCTTGGTGCAAGTGGGTGAGAGTACATGACACCCCTAGGTGGGTTTCCTTGGTGCAAGTGGGTGAAAGTACCTGACCCCCTAGGTGGGTTTCCTTGGTGCAAGTGGGTGAGAGTACATGACACTCCTAGGTGGGTTTCCTTGATGCAAGTGATGGTAGACACTAGTCCACCATTTCCCCAGCAAGCTGGAGCTATTTCATAGATGAGTCGACTGGAGCAATCAGAAATGAAGTGTCTTACTCAAGAATATAAAAGAATAGTTTTTGAATTTTGAAAACAATTTATTTTAGTTTTTGAGTTAAGATTGATCAAAGTTTGATCAAGTCATTCAAAATTTGTGATGTAAGACCATGTTGTGTACACCTCCTTTATGCCCTAACTGGGGTTTTTGGCTATTTTTAGGTGGTTCAGTAAAAACAGAACCAAAAGGTTTTGTGTTTTTTCTGATTGATTTGCAAGTTATGTATTACCTGCCATGCCATTGCATATCATGTAATTTGTAGTCCATGATAATTATTCATAAGTCATACCAATCAATAAAATAGAACCTGTTGACAGCGTTAGCTCTTTTCAGCAAAATCATATTAAGCCCCGCCCACTATACATATTAATGAGATTCATTGTCTTTACATCATGAACATGTACACACCAGCTAACATCATAAACATGAAACAAAACAGAAATGTATTTGTTAAAACATGAACATTTCAAGATTTTTACATTAAGCCCTGCCTACTCATTAATATGCATGACATCATCATCAGGACCAGGGGCTATCTGTGTACCACATATGACATAAATCCAATGTATCGTCCTTGAGATATCGCATTTACGAGCTGACCATTACAAACACACACGCACACACACCCAACCACACACACACATGAGGTCATGACTGCATAGGTTCTTGATGCTATCGCATTGGAACCAAAAAGAATTGACCACCATTGCCCTTTAATGTCACTCATGCATGGTAAATATAAATATTGAGTGGATAAATTGCTTACAGAACCAAATAATCTCTAAACATTAAGTGTAGCTGGTATATAAAATGTGTTCTCATAGCAAGAAGGAAAGTGGAATATCTGCATGAGTTTAAGCATATGTACTGTACACAATATGACTGGGCAAATGGCTCAAAATCTTTATAAAATTCCTTAAATGAATTTTCTTTCCTAAATCTGTCACTGAAAACGATGGGAAAATTGATTCCTGCCACAATTTTATTGGAGCTTGGCCGAGACTCAAAAACGTTTGGTCAGAATTTGCTGCATCACTTCAAAGAAATATGACAGACATTTAAAACGGATGTATTAAAGTAAACACCAAGGTTGCCCTGTAATACATCACAGTTTCCATCAAATATGCAAATGATGCCTGTGATCTAAAAATGCTGTAAAAAGGTCGATGTTTAACCAATTTTAATGACATTTGTTGCTGGTTCTTAATAGATTTGACAGCAATTTAGATGAGTTGCCGCTACAATTCCATATACTTATAGCCTAAATGAACAACCCTACAAACAAGTTCTCTTACTCTTTGAAGGCCTTGTCACAATCCTGTCTGCTTCTGTAATAATAAGCATCCTTCTCTTCCTGTGATTGTTGACGATGAATCTTCTGCTCCAGCTTGACCTGCTGCTTCTTGTTATATAACCATGCTTCAAATGTCTCATGGGCCTCGTTTGGATTGCGCTGAAAAAAATGAAAACTTTTTTATTTTATAACAAGAAACCAAAAAGTTTTTACTTTCTAAGAAAACAAAAACATTTTTTTACTTCATAATGAAAACAAAAATTGTACTTTATATCAAAAAGAAACTTTTACTTTATAACTAAAAAACAAAACTTTTGTAATAATACTAGAATTTGGTTGGTTGAAAGGTGTGAGCTGATCATTATTAATCCTTGACATTGACAGCAATGTAAACATACCTAAGCTGATCATTATTAATCCATGACATTGCACAGCAATACAAATATACCTAAGCAGCATTTGTTACTGAAAGTGATCCTGTAATATTTGTTCCAAATGACTAATGTTTAAAAAAATTGTTTTATATTATATATATATACAAAAAAAAAACAATCTTCTTCATATTTCAGCCAATATTATTTCAGCCAAATTATTTGTTGTACAAATATATAAACTAACAGGGTGAACCTATAATCAATCATGTGATATCCTGAATTACCATGAAGTTGGTTCACTGTGTGCATGTGAGTATGTTTATGTAGGTGACATGTATGGGTGATTTTATGTTCATGAGGTGTTAAGGCTGTTAGGCTCTAAGCTGAAAATATTCATTAAAAAAACCGTATCAATTACAACTAAAGTTAGTCATGCATGCTATCTCCACACAAATCACTTAGCTCTAAATGCTTTAAACAGCCAACTATTGTTGTTCAGTAAGCTTTCTGCTTCACCACTCTGAACTAATAAGGCAATCAAATACACTGCACTTGCTGGTTAACAATAGATCCTTTCATTGAATCAGTGGAGCGGAAAGTCCAGAAAGGGCTGGTATCAAAGAAATGGTTCTGCTTTTTGACATGCAACAAGATTAAGCTTTCTGAAATCTGCCGTTCACGGTAAATATTTTGATAAATTGTAGTAATGGTATTTACACAGCATGTAATATGCAAGTTCAATTGCATGAAATTCCTATATAGTTCAGTTGTTTTGATCGGAATTTATTGTGCATAATGTATGTTATGTTATGTGTGTAAATCAGTGGATGACATAAATAGAGGGAGATTAAAGGAGATCTGTTTAAACACTTAATTTTTAACCGAATTGAACTTTTGAGCGCCGGGCGGAAGAGCGAATCATAGAGCCGAGTGGTGGGCGGGAATTGTGAGTCCTGGGCGGGCGCTGTCCACTGTAGCTAGAACCCTGATTGCAATGCTGATTACTGATTGGCTGTAACCAGTGGTTCCACAAATCCTTCAGGGCTATTTATAGAGAGTTTTGCTGTTAGTTACGATGGTATATTTCAGGTATATTTTAGCCAAAAGATTAGTGTAGCAAAATAGTAGAAAACTTTATATAACTAGTTGAATTGAAATAGCGGAAATCTGCTAAATAAATTATTCACAAAAAATTGGAAAATGTGGTAAAATTATTGGATATTTTGGTAAAATGTTTCAAAAATTGGCCAAAATTTCATGCAAACCGGCCAACATTTCTCCAAAATTTGACAAAATTGAAGAGAAATTCCTGAAAATGAAGGAAATGCAAAAAAATTTCCAGAAAATTCAAGGGGATTAGCAGCACCTTTTGATAGAAAACTAATTTACCGGTGCAATTTTTCCACCTGCCACCGGGAATTTGTTTAAGTTTTTGCCCCTCCCTGAGAGGTCACACTTCTGTTAGTTAAAATAAATGTTGTTGATTTGAATTGAATTTAAATCTTTTATTTAAATCACGCTTTTCTCTTTTGCATTTCCTCTATGAAATTTACCTAACCCTTAAACGCTCAGTGCGTAAAAACGTGCCAAAACTTGTTCTGATTTTTTTTCTTTCTCAAAATTAATTTCCACAACGTTCCCTTCATTATTTATCACTACAAGTTTGGTTTATTTGAATGCTACGACAATAAACTTTTCAATCAAAATATCGACATAAAGATGCACATTTTTAGGCACAATTAAGCCAATTTTTTTGAGCTTGTATTTTTTATGTGAATAACGAAAGAGGATTTTTTTAAAGATATTTAGATTGTTTGTGAAATTTTCTTTCCAATGATACCACTCTAAATTTGTTTTCTTAAAGCAAAACAATAAAAAAACAATCAAAATCACTGCTGTAATTACTTGTGAAAAACAATTATGTGTACACGGTTAGTAATTGAACTAGAGGCGTGTGTGCTGCCAGCTCGGTAACTATCCGCTACACGAGAACATGTATGTTTCTTTGTGTGGGTTTGTTTTTAAACTTAAATAACTGCATGAAGAAGGAGGGTAGTTGCTCTTTTTGTTTTCAATTGAAAGTACGTAAAGTAAGCTTCATCAAAACATTTTTTAGGTGAGATAAGTGTACTGCGATCCACAGTTATGATTTTTTTTTTTAAAAATTGGTCTCAAAAAGACTAAAAATCATGAAATTTTGCACAACTTTTGCCAAAAAAAAGATATTGATGATAGGGGCAGAAAAAAATCTGACCGGAATTGGATACTGTGAAGTCTTTGACAGTTGTTCACGGCTTTCCAAACAAAATTTAGGTCTGGAGGTATGGCAAGTAAGCTTCTAAATAAAAAAAATGTTTAAATTTTGTGCATTTTTAAAAATTTCTTTATTTCAACCCAATTTTTCTCAAAATCTTCAACATAACCATCATCAAAAAGTTACATTATCTGAAAGAACTATGCAAGCTCTTCCAATTTATACCAGGATTACGTTTATATCATGTTGTTAAGCTACTCAAATAATCTTTTGAGAAGGTATGTCCATCCAGGCGTGCCACGACCGGTCTGGGTATTTAAGGGTTAAAAGACATAATGATGTAAATTAATATGACTAAAATGTAGATGCTTTTGTTTGCTTGGGCATGTTCTAAAGATGGAACCTGACCGGATACCAAAGGTTGCTCTTGGTTGGACACCACCTGGCAGACGGAGATGTGGATGCCCTAAAACTACCTGGCTTTGGACACTGAATGTAGAGCTAACCAAGTTGGGCATTTCCTGGGGCAATCTTGCCCAAGATCGGTTAAGATATAGAGAGAAATCATTGCAGTCTGATGTTGTTTGAGGGATGAAGAAAGTAAAAGGTATCTAGCACAAATTCAATAAAAAGAGGTAACTAACCATCTGCCTCTTTTCAAACTCCTCCCTCCTTAACTCCCTTTCCTCTTTCTTCTTTTGATTTAAATCCTCTTTCTTCTTCTTAAGCCATGCCTGAAAGCAAGACTCCGCCTCTTCTTGCTGTCTCCGCCTCTCCTCCTCCTCCTGTTCTCTCTTCTCCCGCATCCTCTGAGCCTTCAGCATCATTTGCTGTTTCTTAAACTCCTTCTGCTCTGGCGTGAGTCCATATTTACTCGTTCCAATTGGCTTTTCGTATGACCACGACTCTTCGTAGGAAACATTACTCGTTTTCGCAGAATGGATTCGTCTTTGAGGCGTTCTCTCACGCTGAAGGCCGATTGGCTGAGCTGTTTGAGGTCTCTCCCTTGGCCGAGGTGGATGTGGGGTGAATTTGGCTCCATTTGGGAATGAATTGATTGTCTGTTCTGGCTGCTTATCCTCACCTTCTGAAGGCATCTCCAACAATCCCATCATGCTTCTTTCTTCTATACTAAGTTCACTAACATCTATCAATTCAAATTTTCCGTTTCTTTCAATCAATACTTTGCTCTCATTGGGCACCCTCCTCAATGTTTCAACAACCGATTCTTCATCCGGTTTGGGTTTTTCAAAAGAGTTCCCATCGGCGCCAAGTTTATCTAAGTTTGAGGAGCTTCGGTACCTTTCATCCTCGACTACACCATTCTTTTCATCTCCCTCAAATGAAGTCTTTAATTCATTCTCATACCCACTATCTTCATTCAGAGTCATTTGCTTCTCATACAATGCCACAAGTTCTCCCTCCCCACCCCCTTGACCTCCTACCCTACTTGTTCTCCTGTGGTCACAACACCTTCCCCTTCCTCTTGAACTTTCTGGTCCCCTTCATCCCCAGCACCACTTTGCTGAGTACCTCCAGTCCCACTTTGTTGAGTATCTCCAGCCCCAATTTGCTGAGTATCTCCAGCCCCACTTCGCTGAGTGCCTCCAGCCCCACTTTGCTGAGTATCTCCATCCTCCGGTTCCACCAACTGCTCTTCATCCGAATACTCTGGAGGAGGAATTGCCAATGTGACCAAATTCTCCCTGAAATTCACTTTTGTGTTTTTTCTTTCAATGATTTCCTCAGCACCCCATTCCTCATTTAATTGACGTAACCGCTCTTTCATGTCAATCTGTGGGTACCCATCTTTATCTCCTAGATAATCATCCATGTCCTCCAATTCATCCCGCATTCTCTCAAGCTCTGTTTCCATGTTAAATTGTTCCTTCGCAGCCAACCCAGGATCAACCTCAAAATGACCATCCTGAAAAAGTAGGAAAGCATTGTAAAATGGATTTCCATCTGGATTCCTTTATCAAGAATGAGGTTATCAACAAAATCTGCAGGCCCCCCCTCCCTTCCCTGGAAAATAATGACAGATGAATTTGACTGACAAAGAAATGACAGTATGCTCTATGGCTTTCACATGATCATAATAACTGATGATTCAAATACCATTTTATACAGAACATCAGTGATTTCCTGCAAACAAATTTTGAGAAAGTATTCTAATATATAGATATCATAAAATGATGTGTAAATTTACTTCATGTACAATTAACCTTTCTAAGTTTAATGATTGACAGCTTGTTTTAACCAATCACTGCACGAATTTGCCTAGCAACAAAATCTGCATAACTAAGTGGGGGCAAACATCCTACGCGGTACTGGTACAGTACAGCTAGCTAACGGTGAGGGCTCATACAGTCAATGCAACTTACTGTACAAAACAAATTTCTGCACAGACTAGACTGAGTGACGGCAAAATGGTGAACAAAAATTGTGCTTACGGGGACCGCTGTGGGCTTTGTAAATTTGATTGCTGTTACCCAGAACAATTAGCAAACTGAATTTTGTTGATCATATTTGCTAAAAACTCTAAAAATTCGGAGAAATGACATAAATGAATCAAAGCTTGCAGCAGGCCTCGCAAACATCTAAATGTCAACGTATTGGTAATGCACAATTGCTTATTTGAGGTTTGTTTGCCCCACGTAGTTACCGCGTTCCTATGGTTGGCGTGGCCTATTTGGAAACCTGGAAAGGTTAATTGATTTCTGATCAAAGGAATTTAAGGGTTGATTTGCAGAAGCTTTTAACTTTTCATCAGTTTTGGTTACTTCTGATATCAAGCCAAAGTAATCCATAACTGCTAATATTCCTTGCTTGACACTTTCACCTAAACTATTAAACATTCACAGCACAACCCACAAACTTGCTAAGCTGACAATCAGTGGCGGACCGGCCAAAATCATTCCACGGATCCAGGTGCAGGACCGACCTCTAATCTTGAAGTAAAGACCAGCCCACATTATATTCATTTACACCATGGTTAACCAAAATGTAGGGCCATACTATAACTTTATGTTGCCTCGATCTCCCTTTGGGAGGCTGCTGGGCCCGATTTGATAACCTACAGTGGGCCTCAACCTCCCTGCAGGAGGCTGCCACGCCTGTTTTAACGGCCTACAATCCACAAAGCGCACCGATGCAGGAGTGATCAATCGGCGGACCAGTCCACCCCTGCAGACAAACACCTGACCATTTGGTATTAATAACCACAGAAAACTATAACTGACAGCAATTTTTGTTCATGATTTACTGGACATGAAGGCTATTTTTTTCTACTTGGAAACTCTAATTTGATGTACTGTAGTCTACCAATTCAACAAAGTCAGTCAGAATATTGTGTCAAATTGATGATATAATTTTGCTTTAAGGAAAGTACTGGGGGACATATTTATTCCTTTCAACAAAATTATGGAGGGAAAAAATCACACCAACCTGAGAACGAGGGGTGACATCGTCATCTGAAACCTGATTGGTGTGTTCCCTGTCCTTGAGGTCAAATGTGTCATTTAACGATCTCCCATCCAATGACCTGCCTGGATCTGGGTTTGAAGGTCGCATTGGAATGTCTTCTTCGCTGTCATTTAGACTTTCCCCTAAATCAAATGAGCCATTCGATGGTCCGTCGCTGATTGACCTTCCCAGTTCTGGATCGGAGGGTCTCTGTAGTACCTCCGCCATGATGGTACCATTGGGGTGGGGTTATCTCAACATGACCAGCAGCGTGAGAGCATCACTAGAATAAAAGAAAACAAAAGAGAGCTATATGATTTACATGTCAGGGAAAATTCAATTCAATTCATCCTAGAATATCTGATTCATTCTAATAAGAGTACACACTCTCATAAAATCATGATGCACATTTCTGCTATTTGTAAGATTTCCACTCAATAAGACAATAGTCACAACAGTGATCAACATCCCTG
>JAIGNY010002415.1:425000-515000 GCA_020152595.1 Chiridota heheva | reverse complement strand
AAGAGATTATCAATATAGAACTGGACTCATCTCATACACCAATATAGAACTGGACTCATCTCATACAAAAGATATCAATATAGAACTGGACTCATCTCATACACCAAAGATTATCAATATAGAACTGGACTCATCTCATACACCAAAGATTATCAATATAGAACTGGACTCATCTCATACACCAAAGATTATCAATATAGAACTGGACTCGATATAGAACTGGATCTCATACACCAAAGATTATCAATATAGAACTGGATTATCAATATAGAACTGGACTCATCTCATACACCAAAGATTATCAATATAGAACTGGACTCATCTCATACACCTGGACTCATCTCAATATACACCAAAGAGATTATCAATATAGAACTGGACTCATCTCATACACCAAAGATTATCAATATAGAACTGGACTCATCTCATACACCAAGATTATCATACATTATAGAACTGACTCATCTCATACACCAAAGATTATCAATATAGAACTGGGCTCATCTCATACACCAAAGAACTGATTATCAATATAGAACTGGACTCATCTCATACACCAAAGATTATCAGAACTGGACTCATCTCATAGAACTGGACTCATCTCATACACAAAAGATTATCAATATAGAACTGGGCTCATCTCATACACAAAAGATTATCAATATAGAACTGGACTCATCTCATTACTTATCAATCTGGACTCATACACCAGAGATTATCAATATAGAACTGGGCTCATCTCATACACCAGAGATTATCAATATAGAACTGGACTCTTCTTATACACCAGAGATTATCAATATAGAACTGGACTCATCTCATACAAAGAGATTATCAATATAGAACTGGACTCATCTCTACACCAAAGAGTATCAATATAGAACTGGGCTAATCTCATACACCAGAGATTATCAATATAGAACTGGACTCATCTCATACAAAAAAGACTACAAATATAGAACTGGGCAGATCTCTTCTGTTTACAGAATTGAGCTATTGTTTACATTTACAATTCACTCACATATGAGAGCATTTTATCTGGAATAAACAGCTGTAAATTCCATCTTTTTTTCTTTTTTTTTTAGGATTGTTGCTACTTTGATGAAGAAAGAGCAGTTTTCTCGGCATTGGTCCATAAACCATCAATCATTCCAGAAATTAATTTACAGTAGTCCAAAATAAAATCAATTTGAGAAGAAATTCTTCACTTTCAATTAATGTCTTTGATGAACTTTAATCTGTCAACATTTAGTCCACCATCATAAGATTAGCCTCCATTCAAAAACTGTTGTTCAAACAAACTGCCATCGCAACAACAATACATGCACAGTACAAGAGGAGACACAAACCCTTATTATTTTCACTGTAGACAGCAAGGAAAAACACATTGAACTAATGCATAGCAACCACATGAAGACGGATTGCCATAGAAGCCTAGGACATGCTAAAGCAAAATATGATTTCAATTAGTAGGTGATAATATTAATTATAACCTATCAGAGGTATGGTGGTTGTCTTGGAGATTCTGTTGAAAATAAAACCAGAAAACCAAAATGTTTAGTGGTTCCAATGCATTCTTTCATTGTTGATTGAATTTCAAGTTTGATACTAACTCTCATTGCATCATAAAATATGCTAAATACAGTAATATATATTCATAACCATGCACATCAATAAAATGGAACCTTTTGACAACATTGCAAGTATGATGCATAACTTGCATACGGTTGCACATTGATCGCTGTTTGATATGCTACATATGCTATAAACCCTGAAAATATGCTATAATCATAATCCATCAATTTATAAAGCACACACTTCAATCTGGCAATCTTCCGTGGCGCTTTACAAATAAAACATCAATGAAATGATAAAACAAGAATGATAGCCGCTCTCCCAGCACAATGGGACCGATATAAACCAAACAAATAAAATAAAAGATACCACTAAAATTGATTGAGAAGGTCAATTTTAAAATGCTGCTTAAAAACATTTACCGACTGAACAAGTTTTATATCAAAGAATAACCAGCAAAAGAGTTAGGTTTGGTAAAATAACTTTTTATATGAGGTAGTAGACCTGGTGTTCCGTCTATTAGGTATATCAATTAATAGATCCTTTAAGTAATTTGGTGCCTGGTTATTTACACACTTGTACACTAAGGTACCTTAAGCTGGATTCTCAATTTGACTGGAAGCCAGTGTAAGATTTTGAGGCATTCCTTACTGCTGTGATATTTTTGTTTGTCCAGAAATGTTTTTGAAAATATGCTAGAAACCATGAAAATATGTTAGAAACCATGACAATATGATAGAAACCGTGAAATTATGCTGGAAACCATGAAAATATGATAGAAACCGTGAAATTATGCTGGAAACCATGACAATATGATAGAAACCGTGAAATTATGCTGGAAACCATGAAAATATGCTAGAAACCATGAAAATATGCTAGAAACCATGAAATTATGCTAGAAACCATGAAATTATGCTAGAAACCATGAAATTATGCTAGAAACCATGAAAATATGCTAGAAACCATGACAATAAGATAGAAACCATAAAATTATGCTAGAAACCATGAAAATATGCTAGAAACTATAAACAAAAAAGCTAGAGAAAATATGCTAGCAACCATGAAAATATGCTAGCAACCATGAAAATATGCTAGAAACCATGAAAATATGCTAGAAACCATGAAAATATGCTAGAAACCATGAAAATATGCTAGAAACCATGAAAATATGCTAGAAACCATGAAAATATGCTAGAAACCATGAAATTATGCTAGAAACCATGAAATTATGCTAGAAACCAGGAAATTATGCTAGAAACCAGGAAATTATGCTAGAAACCAGGAAAATATGCTAGAAACCAGAAAAATATGCTAGCCTAACCAGGAAAATATGCTAGAAACCAGGAAAATTGCAAAGGTTTCATCAAACTATATGAAAAAAAATAACCATTTTACAGCATTTTTAAGGGAAAAGTTCAGTTGTTGAGCAAGTCCATCATCAATGAAAGAGGCCTTCAGAAGGAGCAAGTCCATTGTAAATGAAAAAGGCCTTCAGAAGTAACAAAATGGTGAAGAAAGCATTCAAAAATTGTATTCCATTAAGAAGGAGAAATTTAAGTTTAAAGTTTGGTATAATTTGTGTAGAAATGACTGAAATCAGACTAGTTGTGATGTCATAGCCTCTATCTCCCTCACAACCCAATATATCCTACGGTGGTCATATATGCATACAAGTTTGACAATATTTTAACAAATATGAATTGAACTAAAAAGGTAATTATTTCTTGTTCTTACCTACATTGGATGTAAATCAAAGTTTTTAACTACTATGAACCTTGCTTCCTTGACACATGGACGACACCTAATGGAAAATCCTTATGAATTCAATTCCACTTGCACTTTACCAGTCGATCCTCAGTCCTACAATGCATGCACTAATGAACTAATCCAACACAGCCTACATCCTCACCAACTTAATTACGTTACAGGTTTTTCTCAGATATATAAAATTGTGCCCTCAATTTGCTCAGTTAGATGGTTTTATTACAACTGGTTTGTTAAACATTAACCATCATATCTGAAAGTAAATGAAAATATAAAGGAATGTTACTGATGGTTTTAGGTAGGCTATAATCTATATAGGGAATACATTCATCTGTTGATGATTTAGCAGGTGTGTAAACTTTGTAATTTGTAAGTAGGCTTGATGATATTGCCCCAACTTGAAACTTTCAAGGAAATGATAATCACAAAAAGAGGGAAAGAAATATTTGCTCTGTGTTATTTCGCCATAATTGTGTAATTCTATTTCATTCATGTTGTGCTTTCTAGTGTTACAGTATTTCTATATCAATCAATGTTAATGTTTTTTTGCTTAGCTTTTATTTTACACATTACTATTCTTTTCTTGCCTTGCAAGCTTTAAGTTTAATCACGAGACAAGTTTCTTACAAAAAAAGAAAAGAAAAAAGGATGCAATTACAAATGTAAGAATATTAACACAGGTACTAAACATATGAGAACAGAATATCTTTTTTGAGATTTAATAGTTTAACGGGTTTCATGATTTTATTGTGAATATTGTATGTTTCGGGCTGATATGATTGTCATACCATTCAATTCAAATAACTTCTTTTTAGAATTATTCAGTTTCTAAATGAATCTTGTTTTAAGTTCTACTTTCTTTCATTTTCAGGATAAAAGCTCTGTATCCTCCAGAGAGCATGGAGAGAGCATTCAATTTAGTCACCAAAAAGAGGTGGGCAGTTAGAAAGGCAGCCATGTTGTGTGGGATACCTGCCCAGTCCCTCAGGGATAAAGTTATTGGCAGAAGACTCGATGAAACGTTTGGAGCCCCTCCATTTATCCTACGCAAGGATGAGATCGGATCACATATCCTATGTACTTAAATGTGGTTATCCTCTAAAGAAGCAGTAGCTTATTGAATTGGCCACAGAAAACGGGATGAAAAGTTGCTAAGCAAAAGATGGTTCCACAGATTTTTGGGAAGATGGCTAGTAGTGAGAATCTTTAAACCACAGAAACTAAGGTTTGGTTTAGTTTGTTGATGTTTAACGGCACCGTGACAGTCAAGAGTCAAATGTGCCAAGAGGGTGTTAATGAATTATGGTGTAAGATTTAGGATAGTGAGGAAAGGAAGGTTTGTAAGGGAGAAAAACAGAGAGAGAGAAGAAAGAAAACAAAAGTGGTAAGGTTAGGCGTAGAAAGAAGAGGGGGAGGAGGGGGGGGGGGAGGGAGAAGTAAAATGTGGTGGAAGAGGTTGTTGTTGTGTAGAAAGGGGGAGGGAGAAATTAAATGTGGTGGAAGAGGTTGTTGTTGTGGAGGAAGTTGATGTTTGAGGAAGAATTGTTTTCGAAAAGGTCAGAAATTGAGGATAGTGAGGAGTGAAGAGATCTGGAGTTCTGGTTTAGAGGACAGGTTACGAAGATATGCTTGATGGAGAGATCAGTGTTACAAGTGGGGCAGAGAGGGATAGGGGATGCCTGGTAAGAGATGGGAGTGAATGAGAGAGGAGTGGGCGAGGCGGATGACAACCATATCTTCCCTGCGCTTGCGACTGTGCAGAGGGGTGTTGGTCCCGACTTTGGGTTTGATGGTGTGGAGTTTGTTACTGGTTTCGAAACTAAGCACGAAGAAAGCCAAAGCAACATCAGAGGAAGTTGTGGACAATTACTTTACAGAGCGCAACAAAATCAACGTAATGAAAGGGTGACCACTGTCCAGAATCGCAATGTCAAGCATTTGAAAGTTATGCGATCAATCTTTGAAAATGGCACATTTGAGAAACTTTTAGAAATCAAATATTTTCATAAGAAGGAGGGGGTACCTTAGAAATAATTAAGAACTAGCATGCTGCATGTATTAGATACTGTAAGTAGAAGTTACAATCCTTCCCTATACAAAGTAGGATTGGGAACATTCGTTCAGGAGTTGGTTTTTTTGTAAGTTAAGGAAATTTTTCTCGGTAGAATATAGCTTTTCATAGGCATTCTAAGGAAATTTCAATGCTTTTTCTATGTACTGTGCAATTTATAAGGGTGTTTATCAAGGTATTTTACTTCATGTTTACATGTGAATTTGGCCTAGTGTACTGAGATATAATGTAGTGGAAGTGAACACTGTATGTTCATGTCACATATGGGGAATCCCGGTAGTAGCAACAATGCTGGTTGCGACGAAGCAACACTGCTGGTAGTACACAAACGCTACTACCGCACAAACAAAAAAGGAAAAGATAAGAGAATAAGAACTCAACCCTCAAGTCAAAAGCAGACTGGCAACAAAAAATATGATAATATAACACAAACAATTTGATAATACGCCACAAACAATATGATAATACAACACAATCAATATGATAATACGCCACAAACAATATGATAATACAACACAAACAATATGATAATACAAGACAATCAATATGATAATACGACACAAAGAATATGATAATACAACACAAACAATATGATAATACGACACAAACAATATGATATGACACAAACAATATGATAATACGACACAAAGAATATGATAATACGACACAATCAATATGATAATACAACACAAACAATATGATAATACAACAAAAACAATATGATATGACACAAACAATATGACAATACAACACAAATATGATAATACAAGACAATCAATATGATAATACGACACAAAACAATATGATAATACGACACAATCAATATGATAATACAACACAAACAATATGATAATACAACAAAACAATATGATATGACACAAACAATATGACAATACAACACAATATGATAATACAAGACAATCAATATGATAATACGACACAAACAATATGATAATACAACAAAAACAATATGATAATACAACACAAACAATATGATAATACAAGACAAACAATATGATAATACAAGACAAACAATATGATAATACAACACAAACAATATGATAATACAACACAAACAATATGATAATACAACACAAACAATATGATAATACAAGACAAACAATATGATAATACAACACAAACAATATGATAATACAACACAAACAATATGATAATACAACACAAACAATATGATAATACAACACAAACAATATGATAATACAACACAAACAATATGATAATACAACACAAACAATATGATATGACACAAACAATATGACAATACAACACAAATATGATAATACAACACAATCAATATGATAATATGACACAAACAATATGATAATACAACACAATCAATATGATAATATGACACAAACAATATGATAATACAACACAAACAATATGATAATACAACACAAACAATATGATAATACAACACAAACAATATGATAATACAACACAAACAATATGATAATACAACACAAACAATATGATATGACACAAACAATATGATAATACGACACAAACAATATGATATGACACAAACAATATGATAATACGACACAAACAATATGATATGACACAAACAATATGACAATACAACACAAATATGATAATACAACACAAACAATATGATAATACTACACAATCAATATGACAATATGACACAAACAATATGATAATACTACACAATCAATATGATAATACGCCACAAACAATACGATCATCATCATCATCATATCGAGCGAACTCGGGCACTGCCGACAAAGATTCTCCACTGTTTGCGATCATCCATGGCACCTGGCAGGACATCTCTTTCAATTCCAGTGTCCTTCTCAAGAACATCAATGTAGGTTAGTGCTGGCATACCACGACTTCTTTTTCCATGTTTTGGGTCCCAGAGAAGTGTCTGATGTATGACTTCATCTCTGCTCCTCCAACAGTGGCCAGCAAATTTAAGGCGCCTTGCCTGGATGACTTCAGAAATAGGCTGTAAGTTTCCATAAAGTTGGCTGTTAGGGAGATGCTGTTGCCATGACACACTAAGGGCAAATCTCAGCAATTTTGTGTACGTACCATCCAGTCTCCTTGAAAGTGCATTTGTCATAGTCCATCCCTCAGATCCATACAACAGCACACTTTCAACAGCTGCCTTGAAGAAATTGATTTTGAGATCTCTGGAGAGATCACTACGCCATATGTTGCTCAGCTTGGAACAGGCAGTCCATGCTTTTCCAATTCAGACATCTATGTCTTTCTTGGTGGAGTCTACCCACGAACCAAGATACTGAAAGTTGGTGACTTGCTTTAAAGTGGTACCGTTAATGTCCTTGAGGCTAGCTTGTGGATGGTTGTACATCATGTACTCAGTCGTTTGACTATTTATTGTCAGACCAACCTCTTTGGCAGCCTGTTCAACTCTGTGTAATAGATGTTCAGCATCAGCAATGTTGTCTGACAGCAGCGCGATGTCATCTGCAAAATCAGTGTCAGTTAATGTTGTAGATGGGTGGCGCGTCTGCTCTGCCGTTGCTTCAAGGTAAAACCCAGGTGTGCATGGTTCTCCATAGCTTTCCTCAAAGCATAGTCGAGTGTTATGATAAACAGGAAGGGAGCAAGAGTGTCTCCGTGTAGAACTCCGGCCAGAATTTGGAAAAAGTCTGTATCACCATCAGGACTTCTGACCCTTGCTGTTGTGTTTTTATACATAATACCAATGGCATTGACAATGAAAGGCGGTATACCATAAGCAAGGAGGATTTGCAGCATTTTTTCACGATGAATACTATCAAAAGCCTTGCGAAAATCAACAAAAGTGAGCACCGCAGGTAGGTGTTTTGCCTTAATGCCTTCAATGAGTCTGCGAAGTGTCAAAATTTGCGATATTGTGCCCCTTTTTGGTACGATAATACAACAATACGATAATACGACACAAACAATATGATAATACGACACAAACAATATGATAATACAACACAAACAATATGATAATACGACACAAACAATATGATATGACACAAACAATATGACAATACAACACAAATATGATAATACAACACAAACAATATGATAATACAACACAAACAATATGATAATACAACACAAACAATATGATAATACAACACAAATATGATAATACAACACAAACAATATGATAATACAACACAAACAATATGATATGACACAAACAATATGACAATACAACACAAATATGATAATACAACACAAACAATATGATATGACACAAACAATATGACAATACAACACAAATATGATAATACAACACAAACAATATGATATGACACAAACAATATGACAATACAACACAAATATGATAATACAACACAAACAATATGATAATACAACACAAATATGATAATACAACACAAACAATATGATAATACAACACAAACAATATGATATGACACAAACAATATGACAATACAACACAAATATGATAATACAACACAAACAATATGATATGACACAAACAATATGACAATACAACACAAATATGATAATACAACACAAACAATATGATATGACACAAACAATATGACAATACAACACAAATATGATAATACAACACAAACAATATGATATGACACAAACAATATGACAATACAACACAAATATGATAATACAACACAAACAATATGATATGATACAACACAAATATGATAATACAACACAAACAATATGATAATACAACACAAACAATATGATATGACACAAACAATATGACAATACAACACAAATATGATAATACAACACAAACAATATGATATGACACAAACACTATGACAATACAACACAAATATGATAATACAACACAAACAATATGATATGACACAAACAATATGACAATACAACACAAATATGATAATACAACACAAACAATATGATATGACACAAACAATATGACAATACAACACAAATATGATAATACAACACAAACAATATGATAATACACAAACAATATGATAATACACAAAAAACAATATGATAATACGACACAAACAATATGATAATACAACACAAACAATATGATAATACGACACAAACAATATGATACACACAAACAATATGACAATACGACACAAACAATATGATAATGCAAGACAAACAATATGATAATACAACACAAACAATATGACAATACAACACAAACAATATGATAATACGACACAAACAATATGATAATACACACAAACAATATGATAATACGACACAAACAATATGACAATACAACACAAACAATATGATAATACGACACAAACAATATGATAATACAAAAACAATATGACAAAACAATATGACAATACAACACAAACAATATGATATGACACAAACAATATGATAATACAACACAAACAATATGATATGACACAAACAATATGATAATACACACAAACAATATGATAATACAACACAAACAATATGATATGACACAAACAATATGACAATACAACACAAATATGATAATACAACACAAACAATATGATAATACAACACAAACAATATGATAATACGACACAAACAATATGATAATACGACACAAACAATATGATAATACAACACAAACAATATGATAATACAACACAAACAATATGATACGACACAAACAATATGACAATACGACACAAACAATATGATAATGCAAGACAAACAATATGATAATACAACACAAACAATATGACAATACGACACAAACAATATGATAATACGACACAAACAATAATAATACGACACAAACAATATGATAATACAACACAAACAATATGATAATACGACACAAACAATATGATAATACGACACAAACAATATGATAATACGACACAAACAATATGATACGACACAAACAATATGACAATACGACACAAACAATATGATAATACGACACAAACAATATGATAATACGACACAAACAATATGATAATACGACACAAACAATATGACAATACGACACAAACAATATGATAATACGACACAAACAATATGATAATACGACACAAACAATATGATAATACGACACAAACAATATGATAATACTGACACAAACAATATGACAATACAACACAAACAATATGATAATACGACACAAACAATATGATAATACGACACAAACAATATGACAATACGACACAAACAATATGATAATACAACACAAACAATATGATAATACGACACAAACAATATGACAATACAACACAAATATGATAATACAACACAAACAATATGATATGACACAAACAATATGACAATACAACACAAATATGATAATACAACACAAACAATATGATAATACGACACAAACAATATGATAATACGACACAAACAATATGATAATACGACACAAACAATATGATAATACGACACAAACAATATGATAATACAACACAAACAATATGATATGACACAAACAATATGATAATACGACACAAACAATATGATAATACGACACAAACAATATGATAATACAACACAAACAATATGATAATACGACACAAACAATATGATAATACGACACAAACAATATGATAATACGCTACAAACAATATGATAATACGACACAAACAATATGATAATACGACACAAACAATATGATAATACGACACAAACAATATGATAATACGACACAAACAATATGATAATACAACACAAACAATATGATAATACGACACAAACAATATGATACGACACAAACAATATGACAATACGACACAAACAATATGATAATGCAAGACAAACAATATGATAATACAACACAAACAATATGACAATACAACACAAACAATATGATAATGCAAGACAAACAATATGACAATACGACACAAACAATATGATAATACGACACAAACAATATGATAATACAACACAAACAATATGACAATACGACACAAACAATATGATAATGCAAGACAAACAATATGATAATACAACACAAACAATATGATAATACGACACAAACAATATGATATGACACAAACAATATGACAATACAACACAAATATGATAATACAACACAAACAATATGATATGACACAAACAATATGACAATACAACACAAATATGATAATACAACACAAACAATATGATAATACGACACAAACAATATGATAATACGACACAAACAATATGATAATACGACACAAACAATATGATAATGCAACACAAACAATATGATAATACAACACAAACAATATGACAATACGACACAAACAATATGATAATGCAAGACAAACAATATGATAATACAACACAAACAATATGATAATACAACACAAACAATATGATATGACACAAACAATATGACAATACAACACAAATATGATAATACAACACAAACAATATGATATGACACAAACAATATGACAATACAACACAAATATGATAATACAACACAAACAATATGATAATACGACACAAACAATATGATAATACGACACAAACAATATGATAATACGACACAAACAATATGATAATACAACACAAACAATATGATAATACACACAAACAATATGATACGACACAAACAATATGACAATACGACACAAACAATATGATAATGCAAGACAAACAATATGATAATACAACACAAACAATATGACAATACAACACAAACAATATGATAATACACACAAACAATATGATAATACAACACAAACAATATGATAATACACACAAACAATATGACAATACAACACAAACAATATGATAATACGACACAAACAATATGATAATACGACACAAACAATATGATAATACAACACAAACAATATGATAATACGACACAAACAATATGATACGACACAAACAATATGACAATACGACACAAACAATATGATAATGCAAGACAAACAATATGATAATACAACACAAACAATATGACAATACGACACAAACAATATGATAATACGACACAAACAATATGATAATACGACACAAACAATATGATAATACAACACAAACAATATGATAATACGACACAAACAATATGATAATACGACACAAACAATATGATAATACACACAAACAATATGATAATACGACACAAACAATATGATAATACGACACAAACAATATGATAATACGACACAAACAATATGATAATACGACACAAACAATATGATAATACGACACAAACAATATGACAATACAACACAAACAATATGATAATACGACACAAACAATATGATAATACGACACAAACAATATGACAATACGACACAAACAATATGATAATACGACACAAACAATATGATAATACGACACAAACAATATGACAATACAACACAAATATGATAATACAACACAAACAATATGATATGACACAAACAATATGACAATACAACACAAATATGATAATACAACACAAACAATATGATAATACGACACAAACAATATGATAATACGACACAAACAATATGATAATACGACACAAACAATATGATAATACGACACAAACAATATGATAATACAACACAAACAATATGATATGACACAAACAATATGATAATACGACACAAACAATATGATAATACGACACAAACAATATGATAATACAACACAAACAATATGATAATACGACACAAACAATATGATAATACGACACAAACAATATGATAATACGACACAAACAATATGATAATACGACACAAACAATATGATAATACGACACAAACAATATGATAATACGACACAAACAATATGATAATACAACACAAACAATATGACAATACAACACAAACAATATGATATGACACAATCAATATGACAATACAACACAAAACAATATGACAATACGACACAAACAATATGATAATACAACACAAACAATATGATAATACACACAAACAATATGATAATACAACACAAACAATATGATAATACGACACAATATGATAATACAACACAAACAATATGACAATACAACACAAACAATATGATATGACACAATCAATATGACAATACAACACAATCAATATGATAATACAACACAAACAATATGATAATACGACACAAACAATATGATAATACGACACAAACAATATGATAATACGACACAAACAATATGACAATACGACACAAACAATATGACAATACAACACAAACAATATGATAATACAACACAAACAATATGATAATACGACACAAACAATATGATAATACAACACAAACAATATGATAATACAACACAAACAATATGATAATACAACACAAACAATATGATAATACAACACAAACAATATGACAATACAACACAAACAATATGATATGACACAATCAATATGACAATACGACACAAACAATATGATAATACGACACAAACAATATGATACGACACTGCAGCAAATTTCCCCAGAAAGTGCATGGCATTGCACAATGCAAAGCTTTCTTTTTATTGGCAACGGGCTCCATCTAACTTTTTAGCATCTTTTTGTTCAATCCCAAAAAAGCCCCAAAATTGGAACAAATGACACAAAATCTTAACAATAAAATTAATACAAATCGTATAATCTAATCTAATGAAAATTAGTTAAAGATAATGTTGTTAAAAGGAAGAAATACCGATTTTAACTCAAATATGAGAGCCTTATAAGATCAGATTTGAATTTATAGGTGCACATCGTATTGCATGACGCATAATTTGTTGTTTTTCACAAAGTTTTTTCTTATTTGTTAGTATCTTATTACTATTTGAGGATTTGCTTGTATTTGCACCTGTCAATGTGTCATTTTCTAGTTTGTTGAAAAGCCTCTTGTTACTAGCAAAAAGTTTGCAACAATACATGCTTTTACACCTGTTGATTCTGAATAATTTTTTTCCTTCAAATTAATGGAGTTTAAAATGGTTCTGAGAATTTTTCATAGAAGCCCCAAAATTGGTTCCCACGGAAATGACGGGTTTCTATGTACAAACAGCACGGAACCCGAATTTGGGTTCCCATAAAATCTGAAATTTTGAGGCTTGACATTACCCGATATCACGTTTGCCCACTAATTTCCAAAAACCTGATGCATGGGTCCAGGAACAAGGCAGTGATTTGTACAACTGCATTTGAACCTGCCAGAAAGAAAGCCTGATGAAGGGGAAGGCCATGACGCAGTGAGGGATTACCTGGCATCTAAGCTGCCAACCACAAAAGAAGGGCCTGCTAAAAGAAAAAGGAAGTCTAGTACCATCCTGGTGGAGTCAAATTACGGAAGATGCAATTATTTTGAAGTGGTCCTGCCATAGGGGTCGGAACTTACGTTAAACATTTTAATTGGGTTAATTGATTTACAAAAATATAACTTTTACTGCACAAAACCCAATCGATTGCGAGAAAATCGCCAAAGAAAAATGCATGTTTCGTCCCCTTGACAAAAAAACCCCAGAATAAGGCTCATCACGCAATGTCATTTTGGGAACGCCTATATGTAAACAATGCATCAATGCCACGTACAACGTGTGTCTGCCATTGAAATTTCTAGTTTCGATAGCATCTCTATTTGTTCTTCTAAAACATTACATTTCCAAGCAAATATTAAACAAAATGCCGCAACATTATGTTGTTGGAGGATGCAGTAATATAAATTCTCAAACTAAAAGTCGTTTTTTAATGGCAAAGGGCAACAAAACGAGACAATTCTGTTTTGTGCACTTGACATGAACCAAGTTTTCATCTTACCGGGTACAGTGTCATATTCAGCTCACGCCAGATTGCTACCCCTGCTCTGTTCGATTTAAACAGTAGCTTGATTGCAGCTTCTCTAACATGAAATTTTTACTGTTTCGCTAGTAATAAAAATTCAAATGAGAGAAACAGAGGAAGAACAAAATAAGACTCAGTGAGATTCAAACTCATAACCTCTCGATCAAAAGACTGGTCTTCTTAATCAGTTAAAAATGTGTAGAATTTATTTTATATATTGTGCGGAATACGATCGAAGGAAGAAAAATAAATCCAATAGATCTGAATTGTAATTATTGTGTCCATATGCCAAGCTGTTAAAAAGTAAACTACTAAAATTTTCACAATTTTTTCAAAAACTTTCCATCCAAGTGCAAAAACGCAAACGGATTGTGTGAATGAACTATTCAGTTCAAGTAGGCCTGTTGACTAAACGTCAAGTGACAGAAAATAATATTAATAAAAAAAACTTTATATTTCCATTAGACGAAGAAAAAAAAAAGTAAATGTTGTTGCAAACACTTCAATTTGATTATGTATAACAAAATATTACTTATATATTACAAGTAAGAATTTCATGCCAACTATGCAAGCTTTGTACTGTAGGACCTTTAAGGGCCCATGTAAGGGCCCATGTAAGGGCCCATGTAAGGGCCCATGTAAGGGTTGTAAGCCTGATTCTTCTTTCTTGTCTGCAAGCGGTTCAAATTCAGAAGGAATGACATCCCCTCATTATAAGAATGTTCTTCATTTATTTCCAAATCATTTTTATCATAGCTTGAACTTGAAGATGACAAATTAAGATCTAAACTGCCCGATAAAGTTTCGCAATCAGACGCTATTTGTACATGATTAGTATGTGTGTGATGCATTGTTTACGATCAGCAGTCCCTGAAATGACATAGCAAACTGTTATGATGTCACAAATCCCTTTCAATTTTTTTTGGAGCAACCAATAAATGATCAATTTCTAAGTCCTTTTTCATTATGAAAATGGACTTATCTCCAAACTCTCTTGACGGATTATTGAATATAGGAATATAAAAAACCTATAAAAGGTTAAATCACAATTTTGTTAGAAGACATGGCAGGACCACTTTAAAGATACAAAAAACATGAAAGTAAGAGGAAAGCAGCACTCCTACTAAAGCTCAAATTCTGAAGGAAACTCGAGTCTAGAGTAGCACAAAGAAGGCCAAACCGAGAGTTAAACTTCCGAGGCCAAGTCTAAAGACCAAAAATAAGAATAAAAGAATGAAAAGAACAGTGCAAAAGAGAAAAGGAAAAGGAAAACAAAAGAAGGTTCAAGAGCCAGAAAGAAACCTAAAATAAGAAACACAAAAGAAGAAAATAATCCAGGGCCAAGTGGCGTTGAAAAAACACAGAGACAATTTGAGCCATCCCAGGATGAGGACAAGGATACATATTGTGTATGTGAACTGTCTTTGCCCCCTAATCTAAGATGTGAACTGTCTATGCCCCTAATCTAAGATGTGAACTGTCTTTGCCCCCTAATCTAAGATGTGAACTGTCTTTGCCCCCTAATCTAAGATGTGAACTGTCTTTGCCCCCTAATCCAAGGGAAGTAATGAGATACAGGATTAAATTTGTAGATTGGGGGAAGTGTTTTTGTGGGCATTGGGTAGACAATGGGTACACCTAGAATTATGTGTGAAAAAAAAGGAAATTACTGGTGATCGTGATATTCTTTGCCCCCATTGCAATACTGCAGAGGAGTAGAATATGGTTAGGCTTAGGCGTATCTGTCTGCATAGCTGTGGACAAACTGGTTAGACCTGTCCGAGGCTTGAACCAGGTACCTCCAGCAAGTTACTTTAATAGTTACTGCATTGGTTATTTTCACTCTTTGTACACTACAGTACACAGCAGTTTGTTTTTGGATTGAAAGGATTAGTTCAGTGGTCAAGCAAGTTTATCTTATTTAAAAGAGGACTTAAAAAGGAACTAAATGGTAAAAAAAAGCATTCAAATTGAAGTATTCCGTTATGGAAACATGCAAGTTTAAAGTTTGGTATCATTTGTGTAGAATTGACTGAAATCAGACGTATTTTAAAGAAAGTATATTTAATTTTTTCACTATTTAAATTATTTTCCCTCAAAATTTGTTCAGGTGGTGTATTATAAATACCCTTCTTAGATTCAGTTTTATTCCTGTTTTGACATCCCATGGTTTTTAAGCTACAAAACCACAGAAAAAAATATGATAGAATACACAAATACTATTAGGAATCTGAGGCTATGACATCACAACTACATTTAGCCTGATTTCAGTCGTTTCTACACAAATGATACCAAACTTTAAACTAAATATCTCCTTAACGGAATAAGTTTTTAAATGCTTTCTTTACCATTTTGTTTCTTTTAAAGTCCTCTTTCATATAAGATGAACATGCTTGACCACTAACCTAATCCTGTAATTGGTTTTTTTTTTTTTGTACATGATCCTCCCTTACGGGACCTCGGCAAGACTCCTATATGGAGCATAGACGCCAAGCTATAGCCTGCATAGCAGATGCCAGTCTCGTACGACCTGGACGGAAGTGGATGAACACCGGGTTTTCACCCTACTCTTTTTGAGAAGTATTCAGAAAACCAGGTATGGTGTGACTGTCCTACCATTGGGACCGACAGCTTAACGTCCCCTCCGAAGGAGGGCGAGCACCATTCAACCATTGCCACTTCTCTCAACAGCTGAATTAGGAGCAGGAGCTGCAAACGACATACTTCCGCTTTGATGATCGGCGTATCTGTCTGCATAGCTGTGGAAAAACTGGTTAGACCTGTCCGAGGCTTGAACCAGGTACCTCCAGCATCTCAGTTGTGTGCTCTACCAACTGAGCTACCGAGGCTTAAACCAGGTACCTCCAGCATCTCAGTCGTGTGCTCTTCCAACTGAGCTACCTGACTCTTTTAACTTTGACTCCTTGTTGGACTCTCTAAGTTTAAAATTAATTGTTAAAACATATACGTGACAATATACAGGGTACTCTTTGTAAAGGGATTTAATGTAGGCCTAGGCCCTAACATTAATAGTACTACCACAGACAGTGCGCAAACTTCTGGCAACTTCAGAAATCTTCTGAATCTGAATAGGTTAAGTCGGCAAAAATCCTTCTAAAGGACATGAACGCCAACCGAGCGTAGCAAAAGTATGAGAAAAAAATAATAATAATAAATCAATTAACAAGCTTAGTTTAGCTTTGAAACAGTTTTGACTTGGTGCATGTACAATGTCTGATGGTAAAGCATTCCAATCTTTTAGTGTTTGAGGAAAGAAGGAGTATTCATAAACATTCATTTTAGCATAAGGAACGTGGAAATTCAGATCATGGCTATTTCTTGTATTAATTCTTGTGTTTGGGATCAGGTTATCATTATCAATGGCGACAAGACTGTTAGTGATTTTATATAGCATTATTAGACGGAGTTTCTTCTTCTTGTTATTAGTAGAGGCCAATCTAATTTATGAAGCATGCTAGTGACACTGGATTTATAAGAGTAGTCTGCCATACAGAACCTGGCTGCTCTCCGTTGAATTGATTCAAGCTACATCGCACTGGTGATGGGGTCCCAAACTACTGATGCATACTTAAGTACTGGCCTAACTAGAGCTTTATATGCATTGGTTTTAACGTCAGTGGGACAGTTTGAGAGCTTATGTCTTAATAGGCCAAGTACAGAGTTTGCTTTGTTGGTGATGTTGTGTATATGTTTATCCCATCTGAGTTTATTATCAATTTCAACACCTAGGTACGGGTGGGAGTTGACATGTTTTAGCGGCTAGTTGCACAAGGTATAAACTGGTGAGTTATAGCATTTTCTAGGAGATATTGAGAGGATGTAGCATTTAGAGGGGTTGAAATTCATTTGCCATTTATTTTGCCATTGTACAAGTTTATTTAGATCATCTTGGAGGATTTGTTGGCCAGAGGGTTTATCAGTTGTTTTATACACAAGACAATCATCAGCAAACAGTCTAACCGTGCTGTTTATATTATCAGGGATGTCATTGACATATAAAAGAGAGAGTAAAGGACCTAAAACGGTACCTTGTGGTATACCAGATAGACTTGTTTAGGATTTGAGATTTCACCATCACAGACAACACTCTGAATGCGGATGCTGAGGAAGGATACAAACCAGGCCAGTAGATTTCCATCAATGCCATATGCGGAAAGTTTGGATAACAGACGTTGGTGTGGGACTTTATCGAACGCTTTTGAGAAGTCGAGTATAGCCATAGAGATAGTACTGTTTTGGTCAATTTGTTTAGAAATATCATTTATTGTTAAGAGAAGTTGTGTTTCAGTTGATGTTTTTGCTTGTAAGCCATGTTGGAGATCAGTTGGAGATATTACACTCATCAAGGAATTTCATCACGTGAGTGGATTATATGCTCAAGGATTTTACTACACAGGCAGGTAAGAGGGACGGGTCTGTAATTAGCTGGGTCGCGTTTATCATCATTTAAAAAAATGTTACATATGTTTGCTTCTTTCCACTTGTTCGGGATAGTACCGTTATTTATAGAGCTTTGGAAGAGATCAGTTAGGATTTCATAAAGGTCTTCCGCATGTGTTTTTAAGAACCATGGTGGTATATGGTCGGGACCTGAGGCTTTGTTTGGGTTTAGGTTTTGCAGTTGCTTTTTGACACCTTCTGGAGTGATTTTAAGTCGGTTTATTTTGTTGGTGGTGAGTGGTTTAGTTACAGGGATTTGAGAGGTATCTTCTTCTGTAAAAACGCTGAAAAACTGGTTGTTTAGAATGTTAGCTTTAGTCATACTGTCACTACAAAGTTTACCATTGTTCATAAGGTCTGACACACCCACGGAATTACTTTTAAGTCTTTTTATGTAGTACCAAAATGCCTTAGGGTTTTCAGTTAGGGAATTCTCAAGTTTATTACAGATGAAGTTGTTTCTAGCTTCTTTGATGTTTTTACGGCAAATTTCCTAAAGCTTATATACTGTATGTATTCCAGTCATGGATTTGTTGAGTTTTCTTAGCTTTCTTGAATAGTTTATGTTTTTTCTTGCAGAGACGGCATTGGATATGGGTGAACCAAGGTAGATTTAATTTAGTTGAGGTGAATTTTGTGAGGTGTGTTTTTTTCAATAATCAGTTTAATTTCCTTTTCAAAGAAATTCCATTTTTCATCAACATTAAGGGATGAGCTATTGAATTTAGAATAATATCGCAGTTTAAGTTTAGACAGGTCTTCTTTTATGCGTTCTGTGTTAGCTATTTTCCTTAGATAGATTATACGTTTAGGCTGTTTACAAGGAGGGGAGGTGTTTAGGGTCAGTTTAACAATATCATGATCACTTATACCAGGTATGACGTTAGCTGAGTTAACAGCTGGTCAGTTGTTAGTACATACAAGATCAAGAATGTTGTTATCTCTGGTAGGTAACTGCACCATTTGAGTGAGGTTGAATAAATCAGCCACTTCAAGAAGCATTTTGGCTGCTTCGGAGGAAGCGTTAGTGCCTGAAATAATGTTTTGGCTCCAGTCAATGTTAGGTTGGTTTCCCTAACTTTTGTAGTAATTTTCTCAACTCAAGAAGGCTAGTAAGGTCATTGTGACTGGGCCTGTAAAAAGTTCCTACATACATGTTGTTTTCCTTAGGGAATTAGAATTTGGTCCAGATGATCTCAAAGTCAGAGTCTAATGAGCTTCGTGAAAATCAGGTCATTTTTTATTGCCTGTAATACACCTCAATAACCATATGTACTTCTATCTTTGCAAATGACTGTATAGTTGTCGGAAAAAATTTAAGAGTTGTTGATTTCGGAATTTAGCCAGGTTTCAGTGCCAATAATGACATCTGGGTCTTTGTCTTTTGTAAGACTTTCAGAGAAGGCTTTCTTGTTTCGAACATTTTGAAAGTTGATAACAAGAAATTTTAGAACCTTCCTTTTTACCTTTTTTGGATTAGTTTTTAATTTGACATCAGGATGGTGGTTGGACCCTGAGTCAAGGCCAGAAGAATAACTTTGAAGTGAGTTAGTACAGTTGATAGAATTGTTAGTTGAGAAGAAAGAATTAGAGAAGTTCATGAAGTCACTAGTATCACATATCCAGGTACAGCTAGAATGCATGAGGTCGCTGTATTTTGAGTCATCAATAATGCAGCACTTAGTGTGGATCCATTGATCACAATTGTCACACTGTACTGCTTTATCAGATCTCCTACACTCGAGTCCACACAGGCCACAAGGAGCTAACCAGTCCGAACAAAACCAATCATCGGTTGATAATGCAAGGGTGTTGTAAGCTGCATTACTAATGCCTGCACACTTACTATGAACCCAAGAGTCACAGTCATCGCAACAAATACCTTTCTGGTTATTTTTGACAGATTTGTTGCATTGTTTGTAAGGAAATTTTGGGGAGGGTCCAGGATTGCTTTTGATATCACCAGAAAGGGTAGGGAATAAGAGGAGTAATTTTCTCTTGCGTGATTTGAATCTTAATCAATCACATTGCTGTTTTGGAATTCGCCGCTCCTGATGAGTTCTGAAGCCCAACCGATCTGAAATTTCTAGTGAAAGAAGTACAATAGATCATATTTTGGTACGTATATGTTATTGCTTTCATTTGAACTTCTTTCATAAAAAATAAAAAAGTATTTTGCTTCCTTACTTAGCTGCATAAACTTCGGGCCCACCATGTTACGCCAAATAATGTTGTCAAAATGGCTAAAATCTTCAGTGTATTTTTGATGTCAATTCAAGGATAACAAAAAGTATTCCTAAAATTCAATTATCTATATATATAGAAACGTTGCAAACTTTAACAAAGAATATAGGGCCTACATGGCAAAGTGACCTAGGCTTAAATTACGTGGTACTAGTACACTTCTTACTAATATTGCTATTGTCACTGTACGTACTCTGGTATTGTTCATGTTATCGCGAAACGGCGACAAAGATAAGAACAAGAAAAAAACATACAGTATCATACCTTTCAGAAGTAAAACTTTACGAAATGAATAACAAAATGAATTCGAATAGGATAATCTGTCAACCCTCGTCCAAAATATTAATTATAGAGATTGATATCAAACAAAACTAACCAAAACCGACTGTGGTAATTTCGTTTCTAAGCGAACGTTCTTCGTGTTTACGCCAGCAACAAGGACCGGAAGTAGAGTTCGTGTGCGGGTTTTTGCCAGTGATTGAGGGGCACTTTTTATTTATAAAAGGGACACTCTTGTCAGTTGACAGTTTTTGCTTGTCACTTTTGACTTTCCCACAGTTTCGGTGGGTTGAAATATTGGGGGCCAGGACCAATGTTGACAATTACCCAAGTAAAAGTAAAAAGACTCTTTTCAAAATTGATGCTCAGTAGGTTTATCAAGGTTTATAACGTACCAACAGAACTCCATTGGAGTATTTACGTCAAGACCCCCACCGTGACGGTTGTTTTATTAAGCAGTCGTGGAGCTCTGGTTTGAGACCCACCGGGAATCGACCCCGGGAGGTTAGATTGGAAAGCTGAAGCTTTACCGCACTGCCACAGAGGTCTGCTTGGAAAATTATTAAGGGCATACCTCCTCCCACCACGGCCCTCGGTGTCGGTTCCCCTGGTAAAATGTTATGCTTTAATTATGTCAAATGAATACTAAAATGTATGTAACAACCTCTAATAATTTTGTAGTATTTGTAAGTGAATGGATATCTATTTGTTTTCAAGCTTGAAGAATAACTTGCAATAGGTTTTAAAAGGGCGCCTCAAGTTTCCAGACCGCTGGTCCGCCCACAGGATCCAGACCGGTCCGCCCACAACTTACAAAAGGGCAACTCCTGCCCCCGTCCGCACAATTTCAAATTACTCTAGGGCCAGGGGAAGTGCACCCCCTTCCCCCGCCGTGGTCTCGACATCGCTGCAGAGGCCAAAATCCCTACGGGTCCGCATGACTCTGGTTGCCCCACTGCGTATGGGAGCTTTAACAGCGTTTTAATATGTGGAAACTGTTTTTTTGAAGTAAGCCTGAAAAAGCTAAGCCTCAACATCAATATGATGCAAATTGTATAACCAAAGTTGACTTTTAAGTAAAATATAAATCATAAACAATATACCAACAGCAAAATGCTTTTGTGTAAAATTAAGGTGGATTTACATCCTTACAACAAGACATGACTCTAACTATTGATATTGTATTAGCCATTCTGAGCAAATAATTAATTATTGCAATTAATGAATCACAATTAATCAATAATAGCATCTAGGCCTAATAACATCCCATAAATAACTTCAAGTACACTTTCAGAATGGTAAATATATTAGCCAGATATCAGTATTAGTAAAATATATCATAGTTTAAAATCATGTCTTTTTGTAGGGATGCAAAATCCATTTTGATTTTATCATGGAGTTAAAAAACTCCATGATTTTATGCAAACGGTATTTTGCTGTTAGTTTGTCTGTTTATGATTTCAATTTCACTCAAAAGCAAACATTGCTAATAAAATTTTCTTTATATTGCAGTTGAGGCTTAAGTTTTGTTAGGCTTGCTTGAAAAACATTTTTCACATTTTCAAACGATATTTAAGCCCCAATACGAGTGGGGCAACTTGAGACCTGGCATGCCTGGGGCCCGTGGGGATTTGGGTCCTGCAGCGATATCGGAACCAGTCTTATACCCACCCCAAAACATATATTGAGCACTACATCCTTACATCATTGATGTTCTAGCATCACAACCAATGGCGCCGCCAGGGGTTTAATATTGGGGGCGGGGGGGAACAAACCTGTTCGGCGTGGGTCAATGGGCCCGCCTTAATGCCCCTTGTGGTGTCCAGGAGAAAAGCCCTGGTGGGGGTCCTCGCTCCCGAGAAACCTCACATTTTCCAAAGTTTTAGATGGCTCAAAAAGACTGTATGTGTGCAATACACGGCTCTTTTGATTACAAACGATCTAATATACCAGCATATAAGTTTACAATGGTAGAGATTACCCCCATTTAAAATTGGTTAAACATAGGAGTTCGATATTGGGACACAAACTTTTTCGGCATGGGATCAAGGGGCCCGCCTTAGGGCCCCTGTGGGGTCCGGGGGCAATACTCGAGTCATAATATCATATGAATGAATGCCCTATAGCGCCAGGTTCTTAATACATGCATGTTCTTTATACCTTCTTAAAATCCGAAATATTATTCCTCCGTACATATAGCATAACGGTGAAGGGTCCGGGGGCCTCGCGTTTTCCAAATTTGAGATATTTTGACATTTCGGAAATGAGGGGAGGGTTTACGTGCTCCCCATGACGGCGCAACTAATTACAACGATAATAAAGCTCCCACTTGCATTTCTTAAAAATAAAATAAACATCAAACATGTATTTCTTTCCTACTCCAATTAAAACAGGCTTGTAACCACCCCAAAATCTTTCTTTCTATAATTGTCATTGATCGAAAGTATGCGCCTGCGGAAGAGTCTATCAACTGCGGTCTCGATTGACAAAATTTATTTTGCGCATGTACGGCATTCAATTTTTACCGTAAAAACGCGGTACTTGTTTTACCGTAAAATTAACATTGCTACTGGACTGGCTAGTGTTATATTAACTTCGATTTGATAAGCTTGTATTTGTGACTCACCATCCAACAATAAAGAAACCCAAGAGTGTACAAATTGACTCCACCGCCAGCCTCTCCACCCCCCCCCCCCTCACCCCCCAGTCAATCAATTTGTATGTGTTACAAAACCTTTTGCTTTAAAGGAGAGAGAGATTGTAGTATTGTTGCATTGCGCCACTAATTTTGAAGGGCGCCACTAATAACAGGCGCGCAAACCATGAGACCACTTACACCAGTATACAGAGTATTTCATCTTTGTGAATCAGGTCGATATAACAGAAACAAGTGGTGTATAAACTTCTACTGTAGAAGATTGATGCTCATTTAATACTTTCTTAACAACTTTGAAATATTCATGTTAGGAAATAAAAATTAAAAAAGATTATTAAACTAAAGAAATCAATATACGTTTTGTGACTCCGCCTACATTACTTCAGGCGGCCATTCTTTGTTTTGCAAACCGAAAATTAAGATAAGCGATTTTGTCACAATTATGATTTAAGTACCTAAATTAAGTAAAACTAGGGCTTTATCATTTGAGATCCCAAATAACATCATTCTTGGTATAAGTATGACAAAGAATATGAAATTGCAACAATAATTGAAAACGTTTTAAGCGCTCCCGGCGAAAATTAGGTATTAAATGATGTAGGCGGAGTCACAAAAAGTTGATAATTATTTATATGTTTTAAATTAGGTCTTTAGTTTTTAAAATCACATTTTTTGTGTATGTATGCGTACATAATAATCGTATTTACCTTAGTAGTTCAATTAGTATTCAAAATTATACCTGGTTATTTCATAAACTACAACAGAATCGCCTTAACGCGGTATTAAGGTGGAGTAATAATATAGTACATTTATATCTTAATTATTGCTTGCATTGCTTATCATTTATTTCAATATTCTATTTTATTTTAAATTTAAATAGTTATTTATAAAATATATTTCTTTTAATATAATATAATTGCAAAATTATTATTTTTTTGGCATTTTTAAAATATAATTTTATTTTTCAAATTTTGTAAATAAACAAAATATATATAACAATATCTATTACATACAAGTAACGTAAATGTCAAAAAATCTAAAAATAACTTGAATTTTTAGCGAGCTGTGGTACTGCATACGTGTTTTACCGCGCTTCACAGTAAAATGAAAAACAGTGCTATCACACATAACCTGACAACCTGTGAAAACCCTGAAAACTGCAGCATGAATGAAATCGGGCAGAAATATAAAACAGACCAATGAGTAGTGCCACAACTAGAGGGTATGGGGAACCGTGGGGAATTTAGCGTTAGGGGCCCCATAACAAACATATCACAGTGTCATTGCTCGGCAGCTCGGGTACCCCAAATCTCGGGGTTCGGGTCCCGTGGGGTTTACCCACCTTTACCACTATATTTTGCGCCACTGCTTATGGGCAAGGGGTAACTGCGACCAAAAGTTCTTTGTGGAAAGTCGTCGCAAGGACCACGTGATGTGCAAACTACTAAGAGAAGAAAAACAGCGACCCGAAACGAATATCTTTAAGGAATACGAGACCTTATTGAGTTTTATCAGAGTTCATATAGGGGCGTTGGTACTGGGGGCCAAGGATCCTTAATATTTGTTTTAGAAAGCAATACTTGTTTTAGAAAACAATAATGAAGGTCTAACGAATTGAGTCTTAGGAGTCAGATTCCATGGCATCTTTTCAGGCTTCCAGATATCGAAAATTTTCGTTCAGTTTCTATCCAATTTTCGTAAAATTTGCTTCAATTTTTGTGCAATTTCCATCATTTTGGGGAAAATTTCTCCAAATTTTCGAGAGGAAGTTGTCTTCAATTTTGGGAATTTCTTTTAAATTTGTGTAAAATTTTCTTCATTTTCGTGAAGTTTGCTTCAATTTTCGTGCGGGAAGTTGAGAACCTATACATACTATAAGTGCTATTGTGACCATTTAAAGACTGTTCTGTTCCGAATTTAATCTCCTTCATGTCGGGGGTCAAGCATCATTCAGTGCCCCCCCCGCCCCTCCCCTCCCAATAATGAAGGTGTATGGAATTAATTTTGATTTGATTGAACCTCAGATTCCCACCATATCTTTCTTAAAATATCTCTTAATTTTTTTTAGATCTATTCTCATATCTTAAGATTTCTCTTAAATTTTCGGAAAATCGCCTTCAATTTTCGGAAAATTACCTTCTTTTCGTTAAATTTCCTTTACTTTTCAAGAAATTTCCTTCCTTTCCGGGAAATTTTCTTCTAATTTTTTCAATGATCAGAAATTTTCATTCATTTTTGTAAAATTTGCTTTAATTTCATGGAAATTTCCTTCATTTTCGGGTAATTCTCTTCAAATTTCTTCAGTTTTCCGAAAATTTCCTTTATTTTCCTTCTATTTCGGGATTTTTATTTTTCTAAATTTTCGGAAAATTTCCTTCTTTCTTGTAAAATTTGCCTTCATTTGCTTTAATTCGATGATAATTTCTTTCATTTTCGGGAAATTTTCTTCAAATTTCATTAATTTTCAAAAGACTTCCTTTATTTTCGTAAAATTTGCTTTAAATTTAGAGAAATTTCCTTTCATTTTTTCCTTTTCGTGAATTTATTTTAAATTTTTTAAATTTTAGAAATATTTCCTTCATTTCAGTGAAATTTGATTTAATTTTCGGAAAATGTCCTTAATTTTTGTGAAATTTTCTTCAATTTTCGGGAAATTTACTCAATTTTATCGAAATTTTCTTCAATTTTTTGTGAACTTTTCTTTATTTTCGGAAAACGTTCTTCAATTCTTGTAAAAATGTTGCCAAAATTTCCAATCATTTTACGAAAATCCGCCTCCTTCCACCCCCTCCCCGTACCATTTACAAATAGTGTTTGTACACAAGAGACTCCTGGTTTGTCATATCATATGTCTTCCTATGCCGCTGATTAACATCTGAGGTTATTGACCTGTTTTAAGGATCGCTAGACCGAAAGTAAGGGCGCTCGTTTTTGCGAATTTGACAGATATATTATCCACAACAGATCGATGGACGTCATGCATCCATAGCCTGCAGACGGCTTGAGGGCAACGGTCACTTGAATATTCATATTCACCAAAAAGCCGTTGCATGTCATGTATAGCATTGATTTTAGGGGACCTAAAAATACACTCTTTTTTTTTGGTCTGTAGAGCTCCTGTATAATTTCATTTTGTTATACTGATCAGTTTTTGAGCAGGTGTAACCTGGATTTTTGCGGGAGCTTAAGCCCCCTAAAAGTATAAATTTCCTTTTGGGGAAGAAAATGGCGTAGACAGTTTGGACCACCCTCCCCACCCTTTCTCTATCTTCTCCCACCTCCTCCCCACCCTTCTGTATCCCCACTCCTCCCCACCACATCGAAAGGAACTTTCTTCTTTCCCGTTACATATTTTATTGCTTTATTCTCAGTTGGAAGCAAGGAATTATCAGAAAATTATCAACATAAACTTAAATGAGTAAAATTGTTGTCAACATTTTCTTGAAAAATTTCCGGGATTGACAGTTATTCCGCGCAAATTGAAGAAAATTTTGCAGAAAGTGAAGAAAAGTTCACGAAAATTTTATGAACATTTTGCGGGAAATGAAGAACATTTCCTGAACTTTATGAACAGGTATTTTTGTATTCTCCAAGGAAAATTAAAGTAGCAACATTTGATTGGAACTTAATGAAGCAGTGCAATTTATCCTCTTGTAGCCAGGAAAATATCTGAATTCCCCCCTCCCCTCGAGAGGTGACCCTTCTTTCAACCCTTGACAGGACAAATGTTGGCAATTGCCCATCGGGCTAAAAGGTAAAGGCATACTTAAAAATTGTATTGCTTTGAAAGCAATCTGGCAATTGGGGAGGGGGCATGGCCGTGATATATGTGTAGGAACCGGAGGGGCACTGGGGTACGTATCCCCCCCCCCCACCCACACACCTTTCCGACAAATAACAAAAGTGCCCCTTTTGAATATGTGCCCCTCAATTGCTATCAAAAGTGCAAGAAGTGGCGGAATTTGCAGACACTTTTTACAAAAGTGCTTTTGATCCATAGTAGAATACTGACAACTTTTGTCAGTCCCATGTACGGGGAAATGGGCTCCCATTGGAAAATTGCCCCTTTCTAATAATGAAGTGCCCCATTTACTTCACTTTATTATCTACAGACAAAAGGCGGACATATGCATATGACTTGGGGAAGTGTCCCTTAAGAGGTCGTGCCCTCACTTTTCGAAAGCTTCCTACAAACCTGCTCTGATATTAATAAGACTCACCTCCCTATATCTGTATATAAAGTGTTTTTGGTTCTACAGTATATATTGTAGATTTTGGTCCAAACTTCAACATTTTTTTACAAATAATATTTCATCGGAATATAGCTAAAACGTACATTTACATCTAGAACATCAATGATGCAGTAGCTCAATATATGTTTTGGGGCTGGGGATAAGACTTGTTTTGTTGGTGGGGAGTTACATTAGGTAGGCTGGGGTTGTTGGAAACGGAATACAAGTTTGATTAGTAGCGGCGCAACAAAAGGCTGGGAATGCCTGGAAGAGTGGGTAAACCTTACAGGTCCTGGGCAAAATCGATTTGGGTCTAGCCCTGAACAACGACACTGCAATATCTTTCTTACGGGACCCAAAGCGCCAGGGGTATCGGATCGAAAGGAACTCGGGACAAGGGGAAAGGAGCAGAAATTCAAGTTCATAGGCGCTCTTTTGACAGTAATTGAGGGGCACTTTTCATTTAAAAAAGGGGGCACTCTTGTCAGTTTTCGAAATTGACCATAAGCAGTATTTGGGGGAGTAAGGGGAACTTCCCTCACCCTCACTTTTTGTCCAAATTGGTACTTTTGTATGGTAATGTGATGTATCTTAGCATGATTTTGTGACCCCTACACACACACACACACACACACACTTTCTGACTTCCCCCACTTTCGGAAAATTTCGCCTTTGGGTTCAAAGATTGAGGTGCCAGGACCAATGTTGACAATTACCCATCGGGATTTTAATTTTTAAAAGGCTTCTTTTAAGAAACAAAATTGCTGATTAGAAAATTATTGGAGGCATACCTTCTCCCACCACCACCACAGCCCTCGTTGTCGATGCCACTGGTAAAATGACATGCTTTAATTGTGTCAAATAAAGACTAGAGTATGTGACAACCTTTATGTATTAGGTAGTATTTGTGAGTGAGTGGATTTCTATTTGTTTTCAAGCTTCAAGAATGACCTAGACTAATTTCAAATAAGTTCCAAATGGGCGGACCGGTTCTAATCGGCCCGCCCTCAGATTTCAAGGCCACCACCTGCCCTCGTCCGCACAATTTCAAAAGGGCACCATTTTTACCCCCTTACTCTAGAACCATGGGCAGGGTCCCCCTCCCCCTCTTGCCTCCGTGGTTCCGACATCGCTGCACAGGTCAAAATCCCTACGGGAACTCTATTCAGGTCTCTGGTTGCCCCACTGCATATGGGAATTTTAATATCGTTTAACGATGTGAAAACTGTTTTTCAAGTAAACAGACATACCAACAGCAAAATCCTTTTGTATAAAATCAAGATGGATTTTACATCCTTGCAAGAGGAAATAATTTTAACTACGGCATATTTTTCTCATATTGCTATTAGCTATTCTGAGCAAATAATTAATTATTGCAATTAATGAATCACAGTTAACAATAATAGTATCCTACAAATACACTTCCAAGTGGCAGTCATTATAACAAAATATAACTAAAACAAGTCCTCTTTAATATAACATGGACTTTCTTGACCCCTGAACTAATCCTTTAAGATAACGGTGATTTTCACGGCAACAAAAATAACGAATACGCTGGCCTAAACATCACTTAAACTGAACGGAACCGCCTATTTTAAACACGACTTATATTCGTGTTTTGTGATCATGTTTCACATAATGTTTAAGGCAACTTAACCGCCTCGCTCCGGGCGACGGAAACGCCGGGCTCCGGGTGACGGAAACTCCACGTTTAACGTATTTTACAGCGTAAACAAGTAATTTAATGTAACTGAAATGCCTAATTCATGGCGAGGTAAATGCCTTGTCTAGGTGACGTAAACTCCATGTTTAACGTGTTTACAAAGTAAAAATATTATTTACTGCGACTTAAATGCCTCAATCCTGGTAACGTAAACGCCGTGCTCCGGGTAGCGTAAACTCTCTATTTAACGTGTTTACAACGTACAAATGAAATTTAATGGAACTTAAATGTCTCATTCCTAGATCCTGACCACGTACACGCCGTGCTTCGGGTGACGTAAACTCCTTGTTTAACGTGTTAGCAACGTATAAATGGAATTTAATGCAACACAAATGCCCCATTTCTGGCGGCGTAAACGCCGTTCTCCGGGTGACGTAATCTCCATGTTTAACGTGTTTACAATTAACGAATGAAATTTAATGGAACTTAAACGTCTCATTCCTGACCACGTAGACGGCCGTGTTCCGGATGACGTAATCTCTATGTTTAACAAGTTTACAACGTACAAATAAGATTTACTAGAACTTAAATGTCTCATTCCTGACCACGTAAACGCCGTGCTTTGGGTGACGTAAACTCCGTATTTAACGTGTTAGCAACGTAAAAATGGAATTTAATGTAACATAAATGCCCCATTTCTGGCGGCGTAAAGGCCGTGCTCCAGGTGACGTAATTTCCATGTTTAACGTATTTACAGCGTAAGGACGTAAAATTGGTGGACAAGAAACATGGATTTTCCGTCGAGTATAACACCGGAAATTCAGTGCTTCATTAAGCGGAAATTCTTTGCTCAAAGTGACGTAAACTAAATGTTTTATTTGTTTACAACGTAAGATTGTAAATTTTGAAAACTAGACACTGTCATATTTCACGCTTCAGTCGACGGAAACTCCTTGTTTTCTGCATTGGAAACTCGATTCGGACGCCATGGTCAGAACCCTTTGGTCGGAAATGCAACATAAATGGTCCAAACTGGTAATTGTAGGAACTTAAACCTGAAATGAATTCCACAAGCCTAACTATGCATTTACTGCTATTAAATAAAACAATATAAAAACTGTTTTTCATATATTTGGGTAGATTTTATTATACATTTAAGATTTAGTTAAAACATAAAACGCAATAAATTAAGGGACGGCATTTTGACGAGCTTTCTGGCTGTTGAGTACTCGAATACAAACAGCTCTCCACCATCTGACCATTGATGTTATAGAAAACTGAGAAAATGAAAAATGCTGACTTAAAGTTGACTAGACACAAAATGAGTACATCTTTTTGGTTAACTTTTCAAATAAATATTAACCTGTTTTGCCTCGGAGCCCAAAGTGTTTTATGTTACAAATCTCATGTAAATACCTGACTACGTGGTATAAATTTTGGTCGTATAAGTTGTGTAGCCCTCCACACCACGAGGGTCAACCAGGTTTGCTGCTCTAATATGTCGGTGAAGTGCCCCTTTAACTTTCAAGTCTCCTTTCTGATTGGTCAGCTTTCCCATTTTATTTATCTGCACAGGTTGATATTAAGACTTAGAAGACTGGATGAGAGAAAAAAATGCATGCGACCAATTGATTAACATTCTTAAACACAAAGCATATGAAGAGGCTTTATAAAACCTTAACTTCAAAATAAGTTAATTCTTCTTCCACTTAAAAGATTAATTGAAAAATTGTTGTTCCCACGGGTTATTCATTCATTCATTAACTACAACCATCATCAACAGATAAATAAACATATTTTTTTAATTACTAACGAATTCACTAAAGGCTTCCATCCATATTTTGATGACTGTAGGAAGTTATTCTTAACTTTTGAGGTTTAATTTGATAATTTTTGCCATCCTTACACCAAATTGCATTCGTGTATTATCCTTTTGGCTACTTCAAGAATTGTATATAACTTTACATTTTTAGAATTTTATATCAAATTTAACTTAACTAATTTAACTAATTTAAGGATAGAAAACGGATGATTTTTTATTTTTTTATTGTAATATTTCGAGCGATGACGAAAGTGATGACATTCAAATCTACAAAAGATTCAATATCTTTTAAAAAGAGACGTTTCTAGAATTGATGAAGGCAGAAACGAGAATATTGTGAGAATAAGATCAAAATAATTTTGTTTAAAATATTTTACCGAAAATTCAAAAAGACATTCGAGTATGAAGGTATGTACTGGTATTAAGTCATTCTGTCGAATTTTGTATATAACATTCGAAATTTCGTATAACCTGTATAACGCCATCATTAAGGCTAACATCTTTTGCCTCTTAACCCTCACGATGACGTAAAACCCATGTTCTAAGCTGTTACAGACAGACAGAGACACAGGGACTATGATCGAATTTAATCCCTGAATTCACAATCGACGAAAAATGACTGAAAACTATTCACCTTTGCAACCTTACTTACTTAATTTAAAGAGGGAGGCTCGTCTCAGTAAAATACGGTAAAAATGGGGGATACTTTATTTTGACGTCACTTCCGGTTGTGGAGGCAAGATCTGATCCTCTGTCTGTTTGTACCACACAGTACAGCCAGACACTAGCATGCACGTTGTGTGTGCAGAATTACATACACAGCGCATTACGTTACTGTGACGAGAAACTTATTTGTTTTTTTCAATGCTTTTTTGTCAGAAAGCGAAAGTGAAATTTTAGTATTATAATACTACAATGATAGTCACCAAATGAAAATTACTGAGAGAAAAAAAAGAAGAAGGTGAAAGCAAAAAGTCAAAATGAACGATTCTACCGGGGCTTGAACTCACGGCATGATTTGAAAAAGAAAAAAAATACGGTGCATGCGATCGCCGCAAGCATCTAAGCTATCTCGTGTGGTTACCGTCGAGGCGTTATAAATAACTATATACCTTGCAATACGAGACGACGAATCGCGCAGCATAATTTCAACCAATTAAAAAATTTGAAAGGAGTTCTAAATATTGTGCACATATGACGATATCGCCTCTTTAATAAAAAGGACATTCAGACACTGAAGAAAATCGAGATCACAATCGATCATAAACTGATAAATGATCAAATTTATGAAGCATGGCTGGGCGAGCATATAACGTCTTTTTAATGTAAATCCAATTTTTCATTGTCTTTCGTAATTCTTCGAACAAGTCGAAGGGTTACAACAAATTCTATTCGAAGCATTTTGAATTTCACCATACCGCCAATAAAATTTGTAGAAGGAATAGACCTCTGATAGTTTTCGGTTACAAACATTTAGAAACCGGAAAAAAAGAATAATAAATAAAGATTGCGAGTAGTCCGCTCAGTCCTATTCCACGTAAAGATAATCATCAAACTTTGATGAACCATATCGGGAGCGCTATAATCCTCAAACTTTGATGATCAATATCGGGAACACTAATTCCAAACTATGAAGACTGTTTAACTATCTACCCAAACTTTTAAAGTTTGTCTTAAATGCTATAATCATGCATCAGTAGACGTTCACAAATCTTTATAATGGTAATGGTACATATGACTACATGATCAATATGTGTAGCACTTTGGAAAACTGGCCGATATGATATAATGTCATTTCATAGAAATGCCAACAACCGTTTACGTCCTCTCTCTGACATCCAGCAAGTTCCTGGTCAGATCAATTCCCTGGTCAGATCAAATCCCTGGTCAGATCAATTGCCTGCTCAAATCAATTCCCTGGTCATATCAATTCCCTGGTCAGATCAATTCCCTGCTCAGTCCAATTCCCTGGTCAGATCAATTCCCTGCTCAGATCAATTCCCTGCTCAGATCAATTCCCTGGTCAGATCAATTCCCTGGTCAGATCAATTCCCTAGTCAGATCAATTCCCTGGTCAGATCAATTCCCTGGTCAGATCAATTCCCTGGCCAGATCAATTACCTGGTCAGATCAATTCCCTAGTCAGATCAATTCCCTAGTCAGAGTGTCGTGTGCTATATACCGCCAAATTTTCAACGGCATTGTGTGGCATTCATAAAAAGCAATACAGAATTATACTTTGTCCGCGTTGACGTCCCATCAAGCAGTAAAGCGATAGCATAATTACATAATAATTAGGACAGTAGGATGCATATCGCTGTGAGATGACATTTGGATTTTGTATAAAACGTGTGCAATTCATATGAAGAAACTCAGGGAGCGGCCTTCGGCAAGCTAGATGTTAGAAAAACCTCAACTGACAACTTCGTTTGAAAAAGCAAGTAACTTTTTAATACAAAGGTAAGTTTTATTTAATATTTGCCACAATCAGTGTTGATGCCTGTTTCAATGAATCTCTTGTTGTTATCATTATTGCTATCATTACCATTTTCGATTTAAATAACAAATATATATTTATCAATAAACTTTTCAGTTTTTCATGATGTTTGTTGTCAATGATAAACGGCCCAGGAGAAGTATTCCAATACTGTTAGGAATTCTAGGATTATCTAAGAAATTACACCATGTTTTGTTGTCCAAATTACAAATCCATTTTTATAATGATTGTGTTGATACAAGTTTAAATAAGAATCTTGTCCAAATAAAATGTATTTGACAGGTCACCGGTAAAATTATTCATGCTTCTATACTACTACTAGTGACGGTTCTTCCTCTCAGTTATTTCTTGGCCAGTCAGTATTTATAGTAATAACTAATATCTCGAACAAGAAACTTTGATTAAGCATAGGCCTATTAAGAATATTCTTTCTTTTCATACATTTTAGTGATGCATGAGCACTCAGTCCCAAAATGTTATGTGCCAAAAAAACATTAAGTTCTACTGATTTTTTCTGTTCTGAAAAAACTATCCACAAAAGCAGTTTACACAAGCAAAAATCTTGTCATAATTGTTACCGGTTTTCTTATTCTGATTTCACAAAATTAAATACTAACTTGCATGATTTTGGCAAATGACAGATTAAAGCCTGATTAACCCTTTAATTCCAAACCTTAAACTTTTGGCAATTGTTTCACCAATTTGTAGGCTACGATTTCTTTTTTAGAATATTTGAAACCATTTTAAGTCATATTATAGATACATGTCCATGTAACTTTAACCTAGTCCATATAGCTTAAAGAATCATTTCAGTTGTCATGCTGGTTTAATTTGTACAGTTTAATGAAAAGATGATTTAAAAATAAAAAAAATAAAAATGTGCAGAAACTACTGTAATTCGAGTTTAGACTTCCGTGTCATTTTTGTAGAAATGACTGCTGTGGAAAGTCGGAAATTTCGCCTTCGTAATTCCCAACCATTTTAATGTATTTGAATACAAAAGTCCAAGTTAACTTTTTCTTCTATTTTGAATTTTTCACAACTATTGATGTATGGGAATGAAGACAACTCAATTTTTTAAAAGATTTTTTGACGGATAAATTTCTTGTAAAATACATTTAGATTCATGCCCTCCTAATATTTACAATTATTAAAATTTTAGAATCACCCACACAAACAAATAGATCTATGATATTCTGCGAAACGAAACCAAATAACCACTAAACATTCACTTCTTCCATATCCTTCTTTTGATATTGCTACTCTAAAAGAAGATCGAATTTTGAAAAGAACCCATGTCCGTACTAGGCGGGGTGGGGTGGGAGATCTCCCTGTCGGCCGGATACCCATCTTAATCTGAATCATGCCTGACTATTTCATTATAAACAAACCAGTTACAGCCTTCGCTCTCAAAATCACCTTATCCTTTATGTTCCAAAAAGTAAACTTACATATGGCGATCGCTCTCTGCAAATATTTGGCCCAAAACTTTGGAATGACTTACCTCTTTCAATCAAATCTGCTCAATCCCTTAAACAATTCCACACTTTGCTTAAGACTCGCTTATTTAATTGTGCTTTTAAGTCCTCTTCATAATTTTCTTGTTCTTTGTTTTCTTTATATTTCATGCTTATCTTATTTACACATTTGTATTTATTTTCTTTATTATGCATATTTTGTGAGGCGCATTAGAATAAGTTATTTAGATAATGCGCCATATAAGTGTAATAAACTTAAACTTAACTTGAACTTGGCTAGATATTTAGGTCATGCCCTACCGACTCAGCATGATGTTGACAATATGATATTTTGCGCACAGATCTTATATAGTCAGGTAGAAAATGTAAAATATTTTTTTAATTAGTGAATTATGCCCGGCTAGATTTCCCGCTAAGTAGAAAATTTCCCCCTAAAAAAACTGACTGTAAATAGAAGCCTTGTTCCACAAATCGAAGAAAATGATCCGAAAATCTAAGAAAGTTCTCTGGATATTAATAATAGTTGAAGACAATTTCCCAATATTTGGCCGAGAAAGCGCTAAAATTTCCCCAAATCGGAAAAAAAAAATGCCCGAAATTTGAAGTAAAATGCACGGAAAGAGAGAAGCTTTTCCGATATCGAAGAAAATTACCCGGAAATTAAAAAAGTTCCCAAAACTGAGGATAATTTTCCAAAGCTTGGCCAACAAATTCAGGTTCCCCCAAAAAAAAAAAAAAACTTTAAGGAAATTTCCAAAAATTGCCAGCAGAAATAATTCGAAAATCGACTCGAAAATCGGGTGACTATAAAACGAAAACCCAAGACCTGTAAAACGAAGACCTGTAAAACGATGACCTGTAAAACGAAGACCTGCAAAACCAGTTGACTATGCCGAATGGCCGAGGAATGATGATGATGAAGGAACGAATTCCCAATAATTTAAACAGAATAGTTAATGTTATTTTCTCTGCCTTTTTAACAAATCTGTCTAATATGGCTGGCCTGTCAGAATAAATGTCACCCTACACAGCAGGAAGATATGTGCGTGGCAGTCCCTTTTTTACTACCTATTTAAGATTTTCCACAATTATTTTATAAAATTTGAAGTTAATTTTTAGCCTTCTTGTCCAAAATATGGAATTGATGTAGGTCATAAGCTCCCCACTTAATCCACCCACGGTGACGGATGTGTACGACGTCATTATTTCGGGAAAAAAACCCGATAAATTCTTTGTGACTATGAATGACCGTGACCCCCTTCTGGAAGTCTTTATAATTTATTCGCAACATTAGCTGCTGATAATTGCGTAGTAGAAGACAAAGAAATGTCATCATACGATCGACGAGTTGGGCACATGTCACTCCTGGCATGTCAATGAAATGGGGTAAGGTTGAGTGTTAGGGATCAGCTTTACCCAAGTAAATAAATGGGGCTTTAAAAGCTTGTACACTTGAAGCAAATTTTCCAAAAAATGAAGGAAATTTGACAAAAATTTTAGAAAATTTTCCCAAAATTGAAGAGAACTCCTCAAATATTTAGGAAATATTTCCAAAATTGAAGCAAATTTTACAAAAAATAAATTTATATTGAAGAGAACTCCTGAAAATTGAAGAAATTTGACAAAATGAAGAAAATTTGACAAAAATTGAAGAAAATTTCCTAAAAAATTGTAGACAACTTTTCAAAAACTAAAGAAAATTTCCTAAAAATGAAGACATTGAAATTTTGGCCGATTTCATGAGGCATTCAAGATCATCTTGTTCTTCATATATCATGCGTTTGACCACTACTTCACCCAAAGTTCCACGAATCTCCAAAGAAATAGAACTAAAAGAACCTCTAACAATTTCCTCCATGGTATCTACTTCTTTAAGTGAAAATTAACGAACACCATAAATAACTTTTTTAGGCTTTAGTGAGCCTAATACTGGTACTTTAAAGTGAGCCTCTTACTGGTACTTTGAACGCCATCGTTTCCATCGATGTCCAAATGGCAAGTGAATGATTGGGACACACGAGAGCCCATTTTATTGGGGTGATTGTAAAACAAAGAACGAAGACCCAAGACCTGTAAAACGAAGACCTGTAAAACGAAGACCTGAAAACGAAGACCTGTAAAACAAAGACCTGTAAAACAAGACCTGTAAAACGAAGACCTGTAAAACAAAGACCTGTAAAACGAAGACCTGTAAAACGAAGACCTGTAAAACGAAGACCTGTAAAACGAAGACCTGTAAAACAAAGACCTGTAAAACGAAGACCTGTAAAACAAAGACCTGTAAAACGAAGACCTGTAAAACGAAGACCTGTAAAACAAAGACCTGTAAAACGAAGACCTGTAAAACGAAGACCTGTAAAATCAAATCAGAGAGTAGAGAGAATGGTATTCCCTCAGTGTACTTAGGATTTCTTTTGATTGGGCAAATTGGGAAATTATCAACAAAAAATTAAAGAGATGTTTGGTAAAATCATTGAATACAATTTGGCAACATTTCCCGATAAGTGATGTTTTTTTTCAAAAATCGAAGAAATTTTGTCCCCAAAATAAAAGAAAATTTCCAAAAATTGAAAGAGATCACAAACATTGAAGAAAATTTTCTCAAAAATCAAAGAAAAATTGTCCTAAAATGAAAGAACTTTCCGAAAATTTTACCAGAATGAAAAAAATCCTGAAAATTAAAGAAAATTTACTAAACATTTAAAAGAAATTACCTTGAAATGAAGAAAATTTGCTGAAAATTGAAGAAATTTTAACGAAAATTGAATAAAAATTGAAAATAAAAGAAATTTTCCATACATTAAAGAAAATTTCCTGAAATTTGAAGAACATTTACTAAAAACGAACAAAATTGCCCCAAAATGAAAAAGAAGTCTTTCGAAAATTGCCCAAAAATGAAAGACAGTTTCCAAAAATTGAAGAAAATTCAATAAAAATTGGAGAAAAAGCCCCAAAATGAAGGAAATTTACCATAAAAAAATATATAAAAAAAACTTTTGGGCCGAAACATCAAAAAACAATAACATGAAAATGAAGGAAATTTTACAAAGATTGAAAGGGATTTCCCACAAATTGTTTGAAATATCCCGAAAATTTAAGAAAATTTACATAGACCGTGACATCGGAAACATCTCAGGGGACATGGCTCACCGCCCTTTCCCTCTCTGGCCCCGCTTCTGCCCTTCTCATTTCAATACACGTACACCCCTTGTCACGACAAGTCTTGGCAATTGCCCATAGGGGTAAAAGGAAATCTGTAAAAGGCCTATTTTAAAATTATTGTGGAGGAGGGGGAGGGGGGGGGGGGAAGGGTGGGGGTGCATGGCCCTGATATTATTAAAACTGTCACCTCCTTATCTGAAAGGTATTGGTTCTATTCTGTAGATTTTAGTCCCAAATTAAAGATGTTTTGGCCAAAAGATACTTTGTTAAAAATTAAGGATTTTTGATGCAAACTGGAAAAGGTTTTTACTTAAACGATGAATAAGCTGGACGCGGCATCGTGATGCTGACAACATCTTACTTGGGCACCTAGTCCCTAGTCGGTAGAGATTTAAAATGTCGGATGTAGGTCTACTGCTTAAATCAAAGATACATCTTAACCATGCCCGAATCGTCTAGATATCAGAATCATATCCACTCGATTCGGCATCATAATGGTGACAACATCCTACATGGGTACCTAGTCGGGCAGAGATGTAAAATGTCGGAGGAACTCAAAATTAGAGATACATCTCAATCATGCCCAAATTGTCTAGATAGGCTATCAAAATTATTTCCACATGTCCACTCGACTCGCCGCCGTATGATGCTGAATGGGCTCGGATTGGGAAACTGGGATGTATATGAAAGATGCCCACCCACACACGTTTAAAATCCAGAGCCCCGATGATCATGGGCAATTTTGGGGCATTAAAAACTAGAAAACTTCAGAAACTTTCCGGGGCTTCGCCCCTAGAGGCTGGACCCTACCAGAGCTGTGTCCATGAACCTTACAATTTTCTCAATTCCTCGTCGGCTAGTTTAGAAATGGTAACCCAAAATGCTTATCTGATTGCTAAGTAATTTCAACGTTGTAGATTTCAACGTTGTAGAATTTAAATATTCTTCTTTTCATCAATTACATTTGGGATTTTTGTATTGATTTTAAGCCACTTTTAAGCAAAAAAGAAATCTTTAAACCAAGGCTTCAATGCTTCACCCATGAACGCCTGCACAATTTTGCCTGGTTTCTAAATTTTCAGGAGAAGGTTCTCCTGGCTGTTTAGAAACGGTAACCCTGCTTATCTGAGTAAATTTGAACAAGTGAATTTTAAATTATATTTTTACCGTTTCTTAAATTTTCCGAATTTGTGTCAGTTTGTGTAGATTTTCAGCCAATTTTGGGCATCAAAGACAAACTGACAATAAATCTTCAGAGCTTCCGGGGCTTCGATCCCCGTACCCCTTCCAAGGGACCCTTATGCGGGACTTCTTCCCCCGTGTCCCTACCCTTGCTTCGCACCAGCTAGGACCCCACGATTTCTCATTCATGCTTTAAAAGTTTCTGTTGTTTTTAAGCCATTTTGGCATTTGGGACATCTCCAGACCAAGGCTTCACCATACACAATTTCCCCGGAATTTTCAGCCTGTTTAGAAATGGTAATCAGATAATGCGTATCTGAGTTTAATGAATTAAAACCTTTTCCTTAAATTTCCCTATTTTTGTCAGTTTGTGTCGATTTTCTCATTTACATAAATTTACAAGCGCATGCCACCTCCCCACCCCCTCCCCCCGCACCCGCCCTGCGTCTTTTTGGATATTGGCTGCAAAAGTTGGCAATATTGAAGAAGGCAGCGGTTTTGTGTCATTTGCTTTTGTCGGGGATTATAGCTGCCACTGGTAACAGCTTTTTCTTAGATCGATTTAATGAGCCTGTGAACATCGACCAGTCTAGAACTGTCCGGAGAGAACCGCCATGACGACGGAACGTCGACGAACCTTGCGCCGTGCCAAAGTACTACTTAACCCCGATTTCGCCTGAGTTATAGCGCCCTATGCGAGGTTGACGAAAATGCAGTCGCTACCCCCGTCTAACATCAGACAACTCTAGCGTATCAAGGGTAAGCAAGGTGTGTGTTTCCTTGTGACTGTAGGAATGCATGCATCTGACTTTCACACTATGAACCGACATCAAGTATGCATCCCCTAAATCATTAAAATAATAATGTTCAAACTTGAACGTGGAAAAAGTTTGTTAAAAATTATACCGCCGACACCGATCGCCGACGACGATCCCTATGCTTCCTTCCTGTTTCTCAGGCGAGACAAGAAAAACGCTACATACGTACGTATTGATGATAAAGTAATGTTTGCGTTCTACATTGACGCAAGGTCTGTTCTGTTCAAAGCCTGCACTAGAAATGATCAATGAACAGCATTTTGGATGCATTAACGCAATGTGTTGGTCACTTGCTCTACCGCGCATGTTCCAAAGATGAACGTGACAAAACAATGTAAGATATTGCCTATACACGGTAACTGACGTCATTCCACTTTGCCCTCTAACATAATCACATTCACAGGTCATCAATCACATCAAGGACATTTAAACAAAAGACCTATATTGATCCAATATTGAATAAACAAACATGGATTATGAATGTTTTTCTCATACTATTGATATCGATTTGCCACGCAAACAGGCTTCATCTTAACAGATAGTTTTACCTCATTATTAAACATCATATAATCAAACATGTATCCACCTATCATTAAACACACCGTACGAAATGATGTATCGATCGGCTCTACAACATCTTACCTCCCATTATTATACATCATATAATCAAAAATTAACACTAAAGGCTCACAAACCCACGTAACAGCAGATAGCAAAAAATACGCATGATGTATACAAAATGGATCGACTGTATATCCTACATTAAAAAAAAGGCCCGTGACGAAAGATATAACTCAGTGAAATTGCGCTCGGTTCCTTCTGTATTTTAAATCCTTCATCTAATGCTTGTCCTAAAATGATCCCAGAAGCAGCACCGACTCACGGCAGTTGGTACATACGTATAGATTTAAAGTGAAATTTAACAAAGGAAAGGGACCAATATCACAGACATCAAAATTGACACCTAATATAACTGTTTATTAGAAAAAAATGATGCGGAATAAATCTTTTTTTTCAGTCCTTTGCCTTGCGGGAGAAATACAAAATCGAAACTAATGTTTTCTTCCATCCAGGATAAATGTACAGGGTGACCCTAGCAATCATGTTTGTTCTGACGTCATACTCCAACATCTTTCGTGTTGGTTTGAGTTAGCCCTATTGTTCTGAAGGGTCATTGAACTTGCTATTTTTGTTTATATTCAGCCAATGACTTATTTACATGTAAATGCCGATCTGGTTAAGGAATCTTGTTTATCTGTATGTATTGTGTAACTTGTCTTCACATTCAGAATTGCTCAAAATTCCTTGCATTGTTCTACTGAGCTGTGCTGAGAGGGTTATATTTTTGTATGAAGTCAAAATGCTTTTTGAGTTAGCACAGGAACTACTATGGTTTGAAGGAGAAATATTAGGGTGTAAAAAAAACCACCACATTTTAATGAACATGTATTAAAAAAGGAAGTAAGTTTGTTGAGTCAATGGAAATTTAAATATTTTGTTGTGTATTTATGTTCAACTGGCGAACACCTATGTTAAACTGTATGTACAGTAACAGTCCATAGTCAAATAAATCAATACAGGACAGGATTTTCTTTTTGTGAGATGCTCTTGTGTAAACATCTATTATCGATGTGTGTGCCTGCCCTTTTTTCCCTTAGAAATAAATTCACACCGCACCCTTTTCTCGTTTAGAAATACATGGGTAATACATCCTCTCCCTGCCCTTTTCCCCTTAGCAATAATGATTCATTTCATAAGTGAGTTCAACTCATGATATGTTCTCAGTGGCCAAAGAAAGAGAGCTACGCCCTTTGGTTATCTACCAAATGGAATGTCGATCGATGGAGCAGGCTGGATTAATGGTTGTTTACATACATTGGAAACTTACGTATGGACGTATGGTGTAATTGAGCTTATCATAGCGCTCATACAATTTGAAGTTAGATAGCTATCATATATTACGTTATTTCCCCGTAGACGCCATATTCCCGTGTTTTTGTCACCCCCTTTCCCTTCCTTCCTCTTTAGTATAACTCACTTTGTCCGCTCAAATCATAATGTTTGAAACAAAATTGGACGTACCACATGGCATTTTAGGCTGGAACGTTTTTTTTTTTTAGAGTCAATATAAGTCCTAACTCGGCACAAGCTGTCATGCATGATTGTCGGATCACCATTCTTAATCTGGCAAGAACATGAAATGTTGGATACTAGCGGGTATGGTGTAACCAACCTCCAAAAAGTTGGGGATTGGGGAGCCGTGAATATTGAAAGTTTGATGACAATGTTCATAAAAGTGGGGGACGGCGATAGATATTGATAACGTAATTTCTAATAAAGAGACAGGAATGTACTATTCAGGGCCGTAATTCTTAACCGGAAAGTGTGTGTATGTGTGTGTGTGTGTGTGTGTGTGTGTGTGTGGAGGAAGGGGGGGGGGTCATAAAAGTGGGGACAAGAGGCAAATTTTCTCCAAAATGTACTGAATTTGAAAAATTCTGCTGAAAAATGAGGGGGGGGGATGTTCCTCCTGTCCCTGAGAATAACGGCCCTGGTACTATTTATATCAGAACCTTAATGGGCATCCTATTCGAATCGACTAGATTTCATAATCATCTCCACTCAAATCGGCATAATACTGATTCTTAATTTGGAAAACTGGTATAGAGGTGTAATCACCTCTTCGTGGGCAAAAACCAAAAAAGTTTCTTCTGACAAGCAAATATTTCACTGGTAAATTAAGTTTCATGAAAAGTTGCTGCTAATCCGGAAATTCCTTCAACTGTTCGATTTCAGAGAGATTACCTATAATTTTGGAAAACTTCCTTCGTTTTTGAGAATTTTCTTCAATTTCGGGAATTTTGGCCAGTTTTCGGAATATTTTGTCTAGTTTTGGGATCATTTTGGCCAGTTTTCAGGAAATTTGAGCCAGGTTTCCTAATTTTTGGCCAGTTTGGCTAGACCGGCTGACCGGGAAGAGATGGCTCGACCGAGAATGCAAATCCCCGTCATGGGGTAGTTTTCTCCCAGCCCCATGCTTTCTATGCCGCTGGCAACTGGGACATTTTGAATATACCCCGCTGCGCCCACACATGTTTAAAATTCTGATCCTGATGACATCATGGACCATTTTCTGATTTAGGGTATCAAAACAAGACCTTTTTAGAGCTTGCGGTGGCTCCTCCTTCTGGACTCCTACCGGGGCGCGCTTTACTGATGAATCCCACAATTCGTCCTTCTTTCTGCGTAGTGACGAAGAATTGGATGAAATCAAATTCCGCTTAGTGACGAATGTTTTTGAAGCTTAAATATATTAAATTTGACAAAAACAATAATATTAAATTTATATTTGAAAAGAGTCAATGTATTATTTCTTGTTCTCAATGATATATTGATTTACACATATGTTTTTTTTATAATAAATTGTTTTTTGCTTCAAACATTTCCACACATTCGTAACTATCTGACTATACGGAATACGGAATAAGTTTTGAAAATGACATTCGTCACTATGCATTTTGACATTCGTCACTATCTGACTATGCGGAAAGACTGAAAGAGGGACGAATGCTACCTGATTGTTCTCTATTGTCATGGAAACTTTCTCCTCTGCTTGTTTATGGTTTAGAAATGGTAAACCAAATGCTGATCGGAGTACATTGCAACATGATAATTAAAAATTGTTTTCTCTTTTCAGCATTTAAATTTTCAAGCTTTGAGTTGATTTTTAGCCATTTTCGGACATAAAAACAAAAATCTTATGAGCTTGGCCCTGGACCACTGCTAGGGTTTCGTCAAGAAACCTACACTTTTATCCAAATTTTCTCACTTTTCAGGAGAACTTGAATTTCTTCTGTGTCTAGAAATGGGAGCCCGAACGCTTATCTGAGTAGATTTATGAGAATCTAAAATTGTCTTCATCAAAGAAACTTTCTGTTGATTTCGCCTTTTTCAGTCAATTTGGGGAAATCTTTAGAACTTGACGTAAACCCCTTGACCCTATACCAAGGATTCGTCCCTGGACCTCGCAAGGGTCACTTAAGTGGGCACAAGCGGGCTGTCACGCCGTGCCGTATTTAGTACTTGGTTATTGTGTCCCCAAGCCAAATGTCTGGGGGACTCGGGGTGGAATTGGTACCCAATTGTTTTGTATTGTGTTGTTGTAGACGCATGTATATCGTTTACAGATAGGTCGGGCAAGTGCAATTTTCTCCATGCAATTTTGTTTTACACCCCCACCCCCAGCGCTCGAAGTTAAGTTACGCCCCGGAAGTGGCCCTCGGAGGCTTGGAGCCAATGGCGCAATGACCACTCCGACTCTGGCCCCTATTTCTAAAAGTTTGATATTTGAAAATAAGAGAGTGAGAGGGAAGGGGACAAAAACTGGTTTATTTGCTTCAAAGTCTCCTAGTCTTAGATGCTTCAAAGTCTCCTAGTCTTAGACGCTTCAAAGTCTCCTAGTCTTAGATGCTTTAAAGTCTCCTAGTCTTAGATGCTTCAAAGTCTCCTAGTCTTAGATGCTTCAAAGTCTCCTAGTCTTAGATGCTTCAAAGTCTCCTAGTCTTAGATGCTTCAAAGTCTCCTAGTCTTAGATGCTTCAAAGTCTCCTAGTCTTAGATGCTTCAAAGTCTCCTAGTCTTAGATGCTTTAAAGTCTCCTAGTCTTAGATGCTTCAAAGTCTCCTAGTCTTAGATGCTTCAAAGTCTCCTAGTCTTAGATGCTTCAAAGTCTCCTAGTCTTAGATGCTTCAAAGTCTCCTAGTCTTAGATGCTTCAAAGTCTCCTAGTCTTAGATGCTTCAAAGTCTCCTAGTCTTAGATGCTTCAAAGTCTCCTAGTCTTAGATGCTTCAAAGTCTCCTAGTCTTAGATGCTTCAAAGTCTCCTAGTCTTAGATGCTTCAAAGTCTCCTAGTCTTAGATGCTTCAAAGTCTCCTAGTCTTAGATGCTTCAAAGTCTCCTAGTCTTAGATGCTTCAAAGTCTCCTAGTCTTAGACGCTTCAAAGTCTCCTAGCCTTAGATGCTTCAAAGTCTCCTAGTCTTAGATGCTTCAAAGTCTATTAGTATTAGATGCTTCAAAGTCTCCTAGTCTTAGATGCTTCAAAGTCTCCTAGTCTTAGATGCTTCAAAGTCTCCTAGTCTTAGATGCTTCAAAGTCTCCTAGTCTTAGACGCTTTAGATGCAAAGTCTCCTAGTCTTAGATGCTTCAAAGTCTCCTAGTCTTAGATGCTTCAAAGTCTCCTAGTCTTAGATGCTTCAAAGTCTCCTAGTCTTAGATGCTTCAAAGTCTCCTAGTCTTAGATGCTTCAAAGTCTCCTAGTCTTAGATGCTTCAAAGTCTCCTAGTCTTAGATGCTTCAAAGTCTCCTAGTCTTAGATGCTTCAAAGTCTCCTAGTCTTAGATGCTTCAAAGTCTCTAGTCTTAGATGCTTCAAAGTCTCCTAGTCTTAGATGCTTCAAAGTCTCCTAGTCTTAGATGCTTCAAAGTCTCCTAGTCTTAGATGCTTCAAAGTCTCCTAGTCTTAGATGCTTCAAAGTCTCCTAGTCTTAGATGCTTCAAAGTCTCCTAGTCTTAGATGCTTCAAAGTCTCCTAGTCTTCAAAGTCTCCTAGTCTTAGACGCTTCAAAGTCTCCTAGTCTTAGATGCTTCAAAGTCTCCTAGTCTTAGATGCTTCAAAGTCTCCTAGTCTTGGATGCTTCAAAGTCTCCTAGTCTTGGATGTTTCAAAGTCTCCTAGTCTTGGACGCTTCAAAGTCTCCTAGTCGTGGACGCTTCAAAGTCTCCTAGTCTTAGATGCTTCAAAGTCTCCTAGTCTTAGATGCTTCAAAGTCTCCTAGCCTTAGATGCTTCAAAGTCTCCTAGTCTTAGATGCTTCAAAGTCTCCTAGTCTTAGATGCTTCAAAGTCTCCTAGTCTTAGATGCTTCAAAGTCTCCTAGTCTTAGATGCTTCAAAGTCTCCTAGTCTTAGATGCTTCAAAGTCTCCTAGTCTTAGATGCTTCAAAGTCTCCTAGTCTTAGATGCTCCAAAGTCTCCTAGTCTTAGATGCTTCAAAGTCTCCTAGTATTAGATGCTTCAAAGTCTCCTAGTATTAGATGCTTCAAAGTCTCCTAGTCTTAGATGCTTCAAAGTCTCCTAGTCTTAGATGCTTCAAAGTCTCCTAGTCTTAGATGCTTCAAAGTCTCCTGGTCTTAGATGCTTCAAAGTCTCCTGGTCTTAGATGCTTCAAAGTCTCCTGGTCTTAGATGCTTCAAAGTCTCCTGGTCTTAGATGCTTCAAAGTCTCCTAGTCTTAGACGCTTCAAAGTCTCCTAGTCTTAGATGCTTCAAAGTCTCCTAGTCTTAGATGCTTCAAAGTCTCCTAGTCTTAGATGCTTCAAAGTCTCCTAGTCTTAGATGCTTCAAAGTCTCCTAGTCTTAGATGCTTCAAAGTCTCCTAGTCTTAGATGCTTTAAAGTCTCCTAGTCTTAGATGCTTCAAAGTCTCCTAGTCTTAGATGCTTCAAAGTCTCCTAGTCTTAGATGCTTCAAAGTCTCCTAATCTTAGATGCTTCAAAGTCTCCTAGTCTTAGATGCTTCAAAGTCTCCTAGTCTTAGATGCTTCAAAGTCTCCTAGTCTTAGATGCTTCAAAGTCTCCTAGTCTTAGATGCTTCAAAGTCTCCTAGTCTTAGATGCTTCAAAGTCTCCTAGTCTTAGATGCTTCAAAGTCTCCTAGTCTTAGATGCTTCAAAGTCTCCTAGTCTTAGATGCTTCAAAGTCTCCTAGTCTTAGATGCTCTCCTAGTCTTAGATGCTTCAAAGTCTCCTAGTCTTAGATGCTTCAAAGTCTCCTAGTCTTAGATGCTTCAAAGTCTCCTAGTCTTAGATGCTTCAAAGTCTCCTAGTCTTAGATGCTTCAAAGTCTCCTAGTCTTAGATGCTTCAAAGTCTCCTAGTCTTAGATGCTTCAAAGTCTCCTAGTCTTAGATGCTTCAAAGTCTCCTAGTCTTAGATGCTTCAAAGTCTCCTAGTCTTAGATGCTTCAAAGTCTCCTAGTCTTAGATGCTTCAAAGTCTCCTAGTCTTAGATGCTTCAAAGTCTCCTAGTCTTAGATGCTTCAAAGTCTCCTAGTCTTAGATGCTTCAAAGTCTCCTAGTCTGAGATGCTTCAAAGTCTCCTAGTCTTAGATGCTTCAAAGTCTCCTAGTCTTAGATGCTTCAAAGTCTCCTAGTCTTAGATGCTTCAAAGTCTCCTAGTCTTAGATGCTTCAAAGTCTTCTAGTCCAATGAGAAAACAAAATGTTTACAAGAAGGATGTCAAAACTTGCACAAATCGTACGTCGTATACTGTCATAGGAATTAGAATTGTGTACTCGCATAACTCAGAGCCATATGAGGTGGAGAAGAAGAGGGGAGGGGGAGGGGGGAAGGGGGAGGGGGGGGTAGAGACCTGCAGATGATTCGACCTTCCCGGTTGCATACCGTAGACTGACAGGAGTAAAATTGTAACATTGCTAAGGTTTTAATGTTAGGATAGCAAAGGATCATAGGAAATATCACAAAATGGCGGCTTCCCGTAGCAAAATGTTCCCATTAATCTGTTAATAGGACCATTTATGTTCCCATTAATAGGCATGTTGCCGGATTAATTGGAAAAGGAAATGGTACTAGCCCTAGTAAAATGTATATTCCTTTTTTACTAACTTGTACTGTCAGACTGTAGTGTGGAATTGACACGATTTGCTGATACTTAAATCACACCAAACATAAAACCCTAAGCTTCCGGGGGCTTCGCCTAGGGGTGTCGGAAGGAACTCGGAGAAAAAGGGTAGAAAATAAAGTGAGGGTACTTTTTAACAGTAATTTGGGCACTTTTCATTTTTAAAAGGGGCAGGGGAGGGGCACGTATTTCCTCCCCCGGTTCCTACACATATGGTTTGAGCATAGGCAAGATTTGGGGGAGCACTTGCCCCACTCCCACTTTTTTCCCAAATGTATACTTTGTGCGGTGGTTTGTTGTATCTTAGCGTAATTTTCTTCCACTCCCCCTTCCACTTTTGACTTTCTCTCGACTATAGGCAAATCCCGCCTATGGGTTTGAGAATCTAGAGCCAGCACCAGTGTTGGCAATTGCCCATTGGGTGAATAGTTAAAAGGCTTCCTTTTGAAAATAATTGCTTTGAAAATTATTGGGAACGCCACCCCAGCCCCCTTCCTTCCCATTCCACCACGCGTAAACCAGCTATCAACAGATACAAATCACGAGAAACGTAGTGCTTCCGGTATCTTCACAATTTAAACAATGTTTTGCTATCAAAATTTCCAAAAGCGCATAGTTTCCGACGCCCTGCATGGGTTTCATACCAGTTTGAACAATTTTCTGTCATCAAAATCACGGGATCTAAAACCGCAGGACAAGTCGAAGATAACTAAGAGGTAGGGATAACTTAAAGGGGTACTAGACCGAAATGTGAGGGCGTACAAAAATCGAATGCTTATCTAGCACGCAACAGTATATAGCAATTTTCTGGTTAATATGAATATTCAAGTAACGTTTGCCCTCACGTCGTCTGTGCGCTATGGAGGCATGAAATTTATCGTTGTTTATTTGTTATGGAAAATATATCTGTGAATTTGAATTTCACAAAACGAGCGTCCTCACTTTCGGTCTAGTGCTCCTTTAAGACCTGTTTGAACAAATATTTTCATCCAGCAATTACGGCATAAATCTATTAAATATATATCATAATTCAAGCTGGTGATGTCTTTCGAGCCATATATTGATGACATTTTTAATTGTAGGGTTTTGACACATTTATGTTGACAAATTATTACTAATGCATAAATGAATACGAAAATCCTGGTAATCATGATCGAAGAGGGGTTATGCGTGCGTGGATTATAATTTATTGCCCAATGCCGGCGATTACCTCCATGAGCTGGTCAGCTGGTGATTCAAATCACATTTTGTGAGATTCGCCAATCCCTGCAGCAGCAGACTAGCATTCCTTTATTTGGCCCACGAGCCAGTATTCTTCCATTTGGCCCACGATTCACTTTTTGCATGGCCCTCACTTTTTCAAAAATTGTGGTTCTTGTGCCCTCAATTTCGATTCATTCATTCAAGTCCGATTTCCAAGTATTTTTGTGCACATTATCTTTTTATGCATGAAAACATTGAAAACATGTTTATGAAATTTAAGTTGTATCATCAACACGTAAGAAATATACAAATCGAGTTTACAAATTATCCGTTGCCGGATATTAACGGAAACGCTCAATACATGTTTAGGTAGTTTAAGTTAGTTCGTAAACGTAAAGTAAATCTACAAATGGAGCTCATGGAGTTCAATTTCCGTTATCGGATTCTTCACGGAAATATTCATACCATGTTTATGAAATATAAATTAGTTAGTAAACGTATAGTATAGTAAATCTACCAATAGAGTTTATGAACTTTCCGTTATCGGATTCTTCACGGAAATATCCATACCATGTTTATGAAATATAAGTTAGTTCGTAAACGTATAGTAAAGCTACAAATGGAGTCTACGAACTTTCCGTTATCAAATACTTCACGGAAATATTCATACCATGTTTCTAAAAAATAAGTTACTAAAATGCCTCAAAGCGGTATTAAGGTGGAGTCATAACCTGATAACTAAGTACACATTTGTTGTGGCTTGCATTTTATTTTTCATCATTTTATTTCATTATATACAATACAATACAATTTATTTCAGTGCTCTAGGCCATCTGGCCTTTGTCACAAACATAAACGATAAATTAAATGGTACATGATTGAGGTTCTTACAGCAAACAATAATAAAAGAGAAAGAAATATAGTTAGGTAGTATTAGCTTTTTAAATTATATCTTGATTTCAACATAGTTGTTAAGTTTTATTATTTATTTTTTTCTTTTAAAATATATAAGTTAGTTTTATGATTTTAAAGTAAACAAATATATCAATACAATTCATTCATCTCACCCAGAAACATTTTAAGTAAAAACTTATTAGTTAGCGGTGGTACTGCACATGTATTTTACCACGCTACTCAGCCAGTCAGCAAGATGCGCTGAACATGCTGAAGGTTTGAAGTTCAGTATGAAATCAAACAGAAATGTATACCAGGCTTATGGGTAGTGGCGCAACTGAAGATCTGGGAACCTGTGGCGGAAATTTGGCGTTCGGCGCCCCTGGAGCGCCGCCCCATAACAAACACATTTTTGTGTCATTGCGCTGGGACCCAAAATCACAATTTTTGCTCGGGCCCGTCGGGTTTACCCACCCATTCCACCCTATTCGAAGCCGTGAAAATTGGAATTAGCTTGGGTCCAGGGGCAAAATCCCAGAGCTCATTGTAAGTGTTGAAAAGAAGACAATTTCAAATTCTAATGTTTAAATCTACTCTGATAAGTATTTGGCTTACCATTTCTAAACAGGCAGAGGGAAAATTTTCCCTGCAATTTGAGCAAATTCTGGCAAAACTGTGGATCTCATGGGCAAAGCCTTGCAATTAGCTTGGATTTAGGGGCAAACTTGCCCCGAAAACTTTAAAGATTTCTTGATTTTTCTGCCCCACAATGGCACAAATTTCCCAAATGTAAGTGATGAAAAGAAGACAATTTCAAATTCTAATGTTTAAATCTACTCAGATGAGTATTTGGCTTACCATTTCGAAACAGGCAGACGAAAATTTCCATGCAAATTGACAAACTTCGGGGAAAATTGTGAGGTTCATGGGCGAAGCCTTGCAATTAGCTTGGGTCCAGGGGCACAGCTCCGTAAGCTCCGAAGATTTCTTGTTTTTGATGTTCCAAAGTGGTTCGGTAATTTGATTGATGAAAAGAAGACAACTTTTATTATAATGTTAACTGGTTAAAGTCTACTCAGATAATCATTTGGTCACCATTTCTAAACAAGCAAAGAGGAAATTGCCCCTGCAAATTGAATAATTTTGTGCAAAATTGTGGGGCTCATGGGCGAAGCCTTGCAATTAGCTTGGGTCCAGGGGCGAATTTGCTCTGAAGCTCTGAAGATTTCTTGATTTGTATGCGCCACAATGGTGCAAAATCAACACAATTTTCCAAAATGTAACTGATGAAAAGAAGACAACTTTATAAGATATATTCAGATAAGTATTTGGGTTACCATTTCGAAACAGGCAGAAGGAAATTTCCCTGCAAATTGACATTATTCCGGGAAAATTCATGGGCGAAGCCTTGAAAGCTTGCAATGGGTCTAGGGGCGAAGCCCCGGAAGCTCTGAATATTTATTGGGTTTGATGCCCCACAATGGTCAACACAAATTTCCAAAATGTAAGTGATGAAAAGAGGACAATTTCAAGTTCGAATGTTAAAATCTATACTCAGATAAACATTTGGGTTACCGTTTCTAAACAAGCATAACACAGGCAACAGACTGACAGAAGAAGTTTTCTCTGAAATTGAGAAAATTCGGACAAAATTGTGGGGTTTATGCAGTCATGAACGAAGCCCTGGCCTGAAAATTTCTTGTTTTTGATATTTGATTTCACAAATTGGCTTTAAATCAACACAAAGTTCCCAAATGTAAATCGTGGAGTCCTGGGCGAAGCGAGTAGGAACCCATGAGAAGAAGTCCCGCTTAAGGGCCCTTGAAAGTTGTCCAAGGGGAGAAGTCCCAGGAAGCTCCGAAGAATGATTCTCTTTGGTGCCCCAAAGTGTCTGAAAATCAACTAATTTCGGAAACTTAAAGTGATGATAAGGAGACAATTTCAATTCTCATGTTGTAATCTACTCAGATTAGCGTATGGTTATATACAGCAAAGGAGAAATGCCCCCTGAAACGTAAGAAAATTCGGGCAAAATGATGCAGGGTTTCATATAGGTGAAGCCATGGTCCGACAGTTTGAAGAGTGTTTGTTTGTCATGCCCCATGCCCCCAAATGGCTTAGAATCTTCACAAACAGACATAGTATCAAAATGTAATTGACAGCAAGGAGATATTTTGAATTCAAATGTTAGAATCTGACATGTCTGATAAGCATTTGGGTTACCATTTCTAAACAGGCAGATGAGACATTTCCCCTGCAAATTGAGAAAATTCGGGGAAAAATTGTGGGACTCAAGGGTGTCTTGCTCTTGACTTTAAACGTGTGTGGGCGGGCTACTTTCATAATCCCATGCAGTTGCCCAACCTGAGCTTAATCTTCATCATGAGTGGAGATGATTTTGAAATCTGCTTCTGATGAAAATTGATTTGGGTATTCTAAAAAGCTTAGCTGTAACGCACACTTATATGAGCCAGTTAGTATAGAATAATTCTGAGTGTGAATGAGTCCCCCCCCCCTCCACTCTTTAGTATTTTGCACATCACGTGGTCCTTGCGACAACTTTCTAGAAATACATTTTGGTCGCAGTTATTCCATAGGCAGTAGCGCAACAAAGGGGTGGAAAGGGTGGGTAAACCCCACGAGTCCCGAGCAGAAATCGAGAGCTGAGTTTTACCACTGCCAATAGAGGGATTTCATCACGTGACTCTAACCAAGTGGGCTCAATTTTGCCGGGCAGCGGCGTCGTTGCGTTTCACACAGCTCAGTCACATCACACGTACAACAAACATACTACATGCTAACCTACCAGTACCAGTTGAGCGAATTTTACTGATTGCAGATTTTTGCTTGCTTCCGATTTTTCTTCATATTTTCCTTAAGCAGTTAAGTAATATTTTCACCTGGTATACGAAGAGTAACTTTAATGTTAACGCCAGCTGATTGTTCGTTATACTCAGACAAAGCCTACATACCTGATATAAAGGGTTTGCTTCAAATCCTAGTGTGTCAGGTTGATCGCCCGGGTTGAAAGCTGTTGCGTCGTACAGCAGAAACCCACTTCGAACGTCGATCAGGATCAGATGGAAATCAAGAAAATGTCTTTTTATTCCCTGCACGCATCTATTAGTGCAACCAATGGCACAGAAAGTTTGCAGCATAATTATCTTGCAAAAATGATCTTAAATTGAGAAGGTCGGACATCCAGGAATGTTGTGGTGCACGGCGACGTACCAATGCTTTTTTGACGATCTCGAACTTTAGTCGAAGGGAAAAACAAACGGTCAGTCATCATTGAAGTCAACGGGAGAAAAACATGTTTTTTGTTATTTTGCTAAAAATACTCGACAGAATTGATTTTTCTTAACACATGTTGTGTATTGGACAGTATTTTCCAATAAATATGAGTACCATTAATTTTTGCTGATTGGCTGAGGCGACACAAGTATTCTTAAAAATATCCCATTAACTGTAATGATAAAGTTTCCCCTTTAACTTGGCAAAACCGTACTGAGCCCGCACACGGTTACGTAGAACCGACCACCAATAACAACATGCAAACGTATTAAGTCTAATTAAATTTACAGCAGACGACAGTGGTCTCGACCGACAAAATAGCGATATAAACAGTCACGTGACCTCAGCTGAAACACCCTAATAGGCATTTCTGCCTGGTTCCATACTGAAGTAAATAGATTATGTTTAAAAAAATCAGTACAATATTTACCGTATGCCACGAAGCGAAACGATAAGTCGCTATATAGTTGGCTAGTGACAGAACTCTCATTACATCATGCTGTGGAGCGTGGTTATACGCACGTATGCGTTACCACAACTCGTCAAAAATACAAGGTATATAAAAAGACTTTACAATTAGTGAAGGTAATTGATTTAAATTTATATATATTTTTTATTTCTAAAATTTTAAAAAGTACATTATATTTTGTCAAAGATACAAAAAACACACTATTTTACAATTACGTTAAATTCAGATTTAAATAAATATATATGTTATTATCTTTTTGATTAAGTGATAAAAGAAAATGATGGAAATAAAAATGCAAGCAATAATAAAGACATAAATATATCATATTAAAACTCCACCTTAATACGGCGGTGAGGCAATTGAGTTGATTTTTTAATAACCAGGTCTAATTTTGAATACTCGTGACGTTTAAAAAAAAAAAAAAAGTATTATATGATTAGTTTGTACATTCATGCGCAAGAAAGTGTGCTCGCAAATTACGTCTATTCGTATAATTACTTAATATGATATATAGAAATAAATATTTACTTTTTGTAACTCCGCCTACATCATTTAAGACGGATAATATTTTTTAAAGACAGCGCCTTAACAGCATGTTCAATTTTTGTTGCAATTTCATAGTCTTTGTCGTACTTATACCAGGGATTTGTCAATTGGGATCCTAAATAATAACAAATCCCTACTTACACTTAGGTACTTAAATCATAACTGTGATAAAATCGCTTATCTTAAATTTCGTTTTTCAAAACCAAAAATATTCACCCAAAGTAATATAGGCGGAGTCACAAAATATATATATATTTTATCGATTTTATCAATCGTTTTTTATTTTGATTGTTTAACAGCATGTTCAATTTTTTTTGCAATTTCAAAGTCTTTGTCGTACTTATACCAGGGATTTGTCAATTGGGATCCTAAATAATAACAAATTCCTACTTACACTTAGGTACTTAAATCATAACTGTGATAAAATCGCTTATCTTAAATTTCGTTTTTCAAAACCAAAAATATTCACCCAAAGTAATATAGGCGGAGTCACAAAATATATATTTTTTAACGATTTTATCAATCGTTTTTTATTTTGATTGTTTAACATGAAAATTTACCAATAAAAAAAGTCTAACAGTTTATATCACCATGGTTTAATGATGATACCCGTGAAGCACGGAAAAAATGTCGTCAGCTAGAGCGCAAATGGAGGAGGAATAAGCTGAAAGTCCATCGCTAAGTTTATTTGTATGAGAGGCTTAAGTTGAAGAAAACTATAATTCACGCTAAGATATCATATTATTTACCAGGGTGGAGGAAACTTCCGGTAACCAGAAGAAACTCTTTGGACTTTTCAATAAATTGCTGCACAAACCAAAGATTCCTGCGCTTCCATCATCGGACTCTAATCTTGACCTCGCTAACAAATTCACCAATTTCTTTTTTCAAAAGATTGATGTCATTCGTAAAGCATTTGTTTGCCATACTACAATTTGCTCCCCTATTCGTAGTCCGTGAGTTGCATTTAGATTATCTGCCCTTGAACCTACTGATGAGTGTGAGCTTAAAAAAATCCTCATAAAGTGTCCCTCTAAATCATGTGATCTTGACCCTGTTCCAACTTTATTAATAAAACAAGACATTGATGTCTTTGTTCCAATCTTCACTAAATCATTAATAATTCCCTTTCCTCTGGATGTTTTCCAGATAGCCAAAAACTTGCCTCTGTTCATCCTCTCTTAAAAAAGACAAATTTTGATAATGAATTATTTAAAAATTACCGGCCAATCTCAAATTTCTCGGAAAAACCATTGAAAGGGTAGTGGCTGCTAGATTATTAAGTTACATCCATGAAAATAACCTAGCAGACACTTACCAATCTGCTTACAGACCACATCATAGTACTGAAACTGCTCTTGTGCGTGTAAATAATAACATTCTTACTGCATTAGACAATGGTAAAATAAATGCGCTTATACTCTTAGATTTAAGCGCAGCATTCGATACTGTTGATCATGAGGTACTTTTATCACGTTTACATTATTATTATTTAGGAATTCAGGACTGTGCTTATAATTGGTTTCTTCGAATAGACTACAGAAAGTACGCATTGGTAATGAGAGCTCCAGTAGCATCATACTTAGTTATTGGGTTTCTCAGGGATCGGTATTAGGCCCTCAGTTATTTACTTTTTACACTTTGCCAATCCGTGACATCATCTCTAGGTATAACTTGAGTTATCATGTATATGCTGATGACACTCGGCTGTACATTTCTTTTAATTCAAATCAAAATTGTGCAACATCCTGCATCAACTTACTTGAAAATTGTGTCAAGGACATCCGTGAATGGATGTGTAATACTTTTTTGAAGATGAACGATAATAAGACTGAGGTCATTCTTTTTGGCACCCCTCAGCAGCTACAAAAGATTACAATACCTTTTATCAAAATTGATAATAATGAAATACGGCCGGTTTCTGAAGCTCGAAATCTAGGTGTGATTTTTGATTTATCGATGACTTTTAGACCACATATTTTCAATATTGTGCGCTCTTTATCATTTTATCTAAGGAACATATGTCGTATTCGTATATACCTGGATTTCAGTGCAACCGAACAGTTAATACACGCTTTGGTCACCTCACGTTTAGACAATGCAAATGCACTATTATATGGTCTCCCCAAGAAAACTTTACTTCCTCTTCAAAAAATACTGAATACTGCTGCCCGCATTTTGACTTTCTCTAAAAGAAATCATGTCACATCACTCCGGTACTTAAAGATCTTCATTGGCTTCCTGTTTCCCATAAAATTATTTTCAAACTTATGTTACTGGTTTATAAATCCTTAATTGTAATCCTACTTACATTGCTGATTTAATTTTTATGAATAATCCATCTCGTAATCTTAGGTCCAGTAATTTGTCCCTTCCCAAGGAATATAAGGTAAATCGGAAGTGGGGGAGAGGTTCTTTACATTTGCTGCACCACATACTTGGAACAGTTTACCCATTGAAATTAGACAGCCCATGCATTTAAACGTTTTCAAAAAGAAACTTAAGACTCACCTCATGAATTCTGCTTTTAATGATTCTGGGTATGTTTTTTGTGCTTTTGTTGTTTATTTGTTTGTTTATCTTACTTGCGCCTTGAGCGCTCTTTACAGTGGATATGTGCGCATTATAAATCATTTGTATTATTATTAGTATTATTATTATTATTATTATTATTATTATTATTATTATTATTATTATTATTATTATTATTATTATTATTATTATTATTATTATTATTATTATTATTATTATTATTATTATTATTATTATTATTATTATTATTATTATTATTATTATTATTATTATTATTATTATTATTATTATTATTATTATTATTATTTTTTATATATTTTTTTTTTTATTATTATTATTATTATTATTATTATTATTATTATTATTATTATTATTATTATTATTATTATTATTATTATTATTATTATTATTATTATTATTATTATTATTATTATTATTATTATTATTATTATTATTATTATTATTATTATTATTATTATTATTATTATTATTATTATTATTATTATTATTATTATTATTATTATTATTATTATTATTATTATTATTATTATTATTATTATTATTATTATTATTATTATTATTATTATTATTATTATTATTATTATTATTATTATTATTATTATTATTATTATTATTATTATTATCATTATTATTATTATTATTATTATTATTATTATTATTATTATTATTATTATTATTATTATTATTATTATTATTATTATTATTATTATTATTATTATTATTATTATTATTATTATTATCATCAATATTTTAAGTGTAAGTTTTCTACACCAGTTTTTTCTATTATGTCGGCCTGATTCACGAAACTAAAATACTATGTATACTGGTGTAAAGGTCTTATGGTTTTCACGCCTTTTTTAATCGAGCACTTTTGTGATACTACCTTATTATATATATGTGTATACTACAATCTCTCTCCTTAAGGTTTTGTAACACATACAAATGTTGATTCAAAATATAATACTTGTTTTACTTTTAGTTGTTCTTTCTTTCTTCTTGTTGTTTTGCAAAATTCATAATGTGTTGCTTTTGGCTCAACATGTGAAAAGGGTGCGGTTGGTTTCCTTAATCTGCCTGACCGTCTGGGTATAAAAGGTAACACATGGGGTTTCCCACCCCAGAGACTGGATCAGAGCTCAGCTCTGGTGGTACCTCGACTGTCCTGGCCGGGAATTAACCACACCATACGGGTTCCAAGACGATTTGGGTAGTGGGATCACTAGCCCACTGGAACAATTTCCATCTTTCACAAAAAATAACTTAGTTTCATATTTTAAAATATTTAAATTAATTAAACAAAATTATGTTAATCTAATCCTCTCGTTCTATCAGTGCAATTTGTTCACTTATGACCGAGCACTTTTGTGGGTTCTTGCCCCAACCCCTGGGAGGTGACTCTTCCTACACTTCCGTCCAGTCCATAGGCATAGCTATGGGGAAGTTTCGAATTCATCCCTGCAACACACACACACACACACACACGCACGCACATACACACGCACACACACACACACACCCACCCACACACACACACACACACACACACCCATCCACCCAAACGTAATTAGACCCTACAACTGGTGACGTGGGCATAATCCTATATAACTAATCAATGTACAACACGGGATGGCGGTATTAGGAAATTAGGTTACACACGTATTTTTACATTATCCTATCTAACAGGTGACATGTACCGAAATGCGAAAATACTGAAGTAGAGTAGTTTTAGTCATAATAGTTTTGCAAACAGCCATTTTTAGAACTAAAAACAACCGAGGACGTCATCGGTTGCGTGTGTGTCATCACTTTGAAGGTGTGTAAACATACGAATGTCATCAGTTGGTGGGTCTCAACAGGTTCACACGCACACATACACACGCACACACATACACACACACATACTTTTCACAGAAAATGTTAAAAAAATGGGATAATATTTGTTGCTTATATTTTTACTTTTCAAAAACAAAATTTCCCTCAGAATTTGGCTAATTCGAAGACTTTGTCTCTTGTGAGGTGGGGTATAGGTACCTCCTCCCCCTCCCTCTTTCTTCGGTACCACTTCAAACAATTGCTTCGCTGTCTCTGGCTAAATCCCCGGAAGAAGTAACGTTAAATCCCGTGAGAACTGTACTGTTCCTAGAGAAGTATTCTGTATCCCACTTAATAAACTTGCCTGACTAAAACTAACTACTTTAATCTTAATAAATGAAGCAATCAATTGATATGATAAAATACCATAAAAATGAAAGATGAAAGGCAAAATCGACAATTAAGAAATAAAATATCTGACTCCACCTATTTATTTTGAAGAATATTTTACTTTCGATTATGTCAAACGTATATCAAAGTGGATGAGCGTCATTTATACAATAAAAGGATTTGAATCAAGAGTGTCAATCACACAGACGCAATATACAAAGAACAGCCTATTTGTCATGACAACAAAGTATGTAAATGTAATCAAATGCGGAGTTACATTATTTTGATCACACATCCAATTAATAACAGTGCTTTTTGGGTAAAATTCACGAATTTTGATTATGATTTTGCTAGACGTATTCATTTCAGGAAGGATTTCCAAACAAAATAGTAATTTTCTTATATGGGCTGAAGTTTTAAATTACTTTTTTATTAGGCCTACTATCTAAAAGTCTATACTTCCGTGTCTCCACCTGTCAGAGAAACAAAAAGGGTGATTTTGTCAAATGAAGGGTTAATAACGAAGAATGGCGCACACCGTCCTTGTTGTGTTGGTATCTTCAACTTATGATTGAGTTTTTAAGAGTTGCAACATGCACAATTTAGACCTATTCTTTAGCCTCGTATCCACTAAACCACACAGCTTGGACCCAAGGTTCATATATCTTCGACTCCCAAGTTTAAAAACGTTCCGGTTTGATAGTAATCCCCCCGTAAATTCCCCCCCCCCTCCCCGCCTCCCCTCCCCTAGTGAATTTGGTCCCCTCCGGACTGATTTTACTAGGTAATTTACTGGTGTGTCTGTACGGTTCCTTCAATTAATTTTGTGTGCTGAAGCATTGGCGTAGGCAGGTTTTTTGTTTAGGCGGGGAGGGGGGGGGGGGGCTACTCATTGGTATGAAATTTGACCCGTGACAGTATCTAAGCGGAGCGCCACGATAAGTTCGCGCGTAGCGTTTAGAGACATTTTTCTAATAAATGCTGCCTATAGATTGCCGGAAATGGCACTTCCCAGGCCCAAAACTTGCAAATTTGAGGCTGTTTTTCTTTGATTGTTCACAATTTTGCCAGAATTTTGCTGTACATTTTGCTCAAATTCTTGGTTGCCAAAAAAATTGGGGTAACTGTGCCACCTGCCCCCGCCACATACTTGCCGAAGTACAATTTATTCAAACTCTATTGCGTAGCGATATAAGGGCAGTTTGGGTTGATGCCTCCAGAGTTTTTATGAAGGAAGGGGGGTGGTACATGTCAAAAGAATATATTTGTAAAGCAAACAAAAGATCATTGATCACACTTGCACACCTGGCGAATGTTTTTGACTCCAGAATATTAAAAAATGAGGAGTTGATTGAGGTGGCATTGTACTTACTTGTTACTTGGAGTCGAAATGTTGGAAGTAAAATTTGACAATCAAACTTACCAAATCATAATTTGAAATTCAACCGCCGCGCTGATGTTATGGCAAATCTGTCGATGACTGATTACACGTCTGGGCAATGGGCCGTATGAATTTGTAATAGAATAAGTGCCTCCCGTCGGGCTTCCGTCATTGTTGACCGAATAGCTGTGAGGGTTCTTTCCATTTTTGAAAAGACTCTCTCGGCCTGTGCAGAAGTCACTGGCAAAGTTGCCAGCAACTGGAGCAACAGTGATATATTAGGAAACATTGTAGAGCAATGATCCAGGGCACAGACGGATGAAGATGGTCAAGACTTAACAGGAACATTTTCCCATTTCTTCCTCCATAACATGTATTCGCCCTTAACAATCATGTAAGGATCCCTGATCAAACTTGCATACACCTCAATGTTCTCTTGCTGTTTGTGTCTTGAGGTTTTCTCATGTTATATTTGTTTATGTAAAGCGCATTGAGACCATTTGGTATAATGCGCTATATAAAAATGTATTATTATTATTATTATTATTATAGCTTTATTCCACTGCCTCTCACCGTCAGCTTGTTTGGCGAATTCCATACAATTCGGTACAAGGTAGTTAAGTTTCATATTCTGTTCTTGATGTGGTACAAATCTGTGCTTGAGGTCTTCAATAATGAAGTCTATGGCTGGATAAAAAAAGTTGACTCTGTAATAGCCACCGGTGGTGTTGTCCGATGTTTGAGCATTTGGTCGGTATGAGCTTCTAGCTGCAATGCGTGGTTTTCGTAGTTCCACCTCCATCACATCTTGTGCGACTGATTCTGCCTTTTGATACATGGTCATGAAACTCCCCTTCAGTTCGCAATTCTTTGAGAACAGACCGGAGACGGTTTACTGAGGCTGACGCTTGGGATAAATCTCCCCACTGTTTGTAAGACTCGGGGAAACTGGTAGCATCAATCCTGACAGTTTCTCTAAAATGACTGAAGCAACTGCAAATTTTGAGTTGCACACCGATTTTTCAGGGCTTTCTGCTTTGTTTCTGTCGCAAGGTAATGCCTAGCATTTGATTTCCTATAAGGCATCTAGTGTATATTCCAAAAGTTGCATAAATGTTACAACTGCTGTGTGTCGTTCCACAAAACGTGTTTCGCACAACGTAATCAGGTGCTTGGTCATGGAAATACCAGAGTCACTTTCTATGAGGCTCTTCAACAGATCCGGTTTTTTTTGCACTTGCTCAAAAAGTCGATGAAATTTCTCGCACAACATTTTCTGCATTTCGAATAGGAGGTACCTTCATTGCAGCGAAAGCACTCAAATTTAGGCAGTGCATGGCGCAATGGAAATAAAAGGCCAATGGAGCTGCCTTTTTTATTGTTGCTGAAGTACCATCCCATCCCGTTCACTGGCCATGGCTCCTGCCCCATCATAGCCTTGTCCCACACAAAGAGACAGATCCAAACCGAGCTCACAAATCTTTCTTAGCAACGTTTCTCCAATAGCTTTGCCACTCAACTTGGCTTCATTATGCTCATTTTCACCAGGATTATTAGATTTGATGTCAGAAATCAAGCTCAATACCATTACCGTGTCCTCATGCAATCTCCAAACTCCAGAATCGCTTGGTGAAACATATCTTATAACAATTGCCAGTTGTTGACTTTTTGGGCGATCCATTGTTTTATCAGCTATGATAGACCAGAACTGTACTTTTTTGATGTTAGCAACAACACTTTTCCTAATCATGTCACCAGCAACGCAAATAAGTTCATTTTGAATCAAGGATTATAGGTAGGTTGCATTAGCATGGGAAGTTTTTATATGGTCCTGCAAAAGTGAATCCCCATTACGAAGTCGAAAACGAAGTAAAGCCCTAAAATTTCCGTCATTTTCTGTTGGTTCATCTCCGCTGATAGAAATTGTCCCTTGTTCACCTCTGTGGCCTCTGAGGGGAATGTTTTGTCGAGAACAGGTGAGAATTGTATCAATAATTGGACGAAGGCGATCTCTGTTTTGCTGAATCTCCCGCTTGTAAGATTCGTTAATGTGTCCTCTAATATCTGTTCCAGGTTGAATCACTGTTTGTCGAAAGTGTTCCATTGCAACTACGTTTTCTTGGTGGTATTCAGTGGCCTGATGACTTGATAAAGCTCCGTTTTTGCCTGTTAGATCATCAAATTGAGTAAGGGGTTTTGAAACCAATTTTCCTGGTAGCTGACCTTTTCCTCTACTTTTACCACCTACTCTACTACAACCTAAAAATAATACACATGGTACACAAAACACTCCTTCCATCCCTTCAACTTGGCTTATGCTCAACCATGGGAACTTCTCACAATGATGGGGAAGCAAACGCCTCTTGCGCATTTTTCCTGATTTCAAATGAGATGAAGAAGGAAAATCTTTTCCCTTGATGGTTTCCATGGGGATACAAATTTAGCTCGGTCTTCTTCATTTAAACTTTGTGAAAGTACAGCATAACCAATGTCATTGTCAGCTGCTTTTGTAGAAACGGTAGCGGTATCAGTACTACATTGTTGGAGTGGTTGGTCTGATGTAATGCCAGCTCCAGTTTCACCAGGGGAGCAGCGTTTTATCTTGCGCCCGCCAAACCATACAACGCACATATGATTAGTCAATAGCAGTCCTTTCCCCTCTATTTTTGTATAGGCTGGTTCCTGACTATCATACAGCGACATGCTAGTAAATGGTCAGGTTGTTTATCTGACTAGCAATAGCCCTGAATTCCAATAAGAAAATTACGTTATTGTACTTGTAGCCTAGGCAAGCAATTTTCATAATTTTAGGCACACATATTTTCCTTCAACTGTAATCTGGAGTTGACGGGAGAATCATGATATTGCTAGGTTGTCTAGAGCACTTCCCACCATCCTATTTTTCTGGACTGTGAACATACATAAAAAATGTGTGTTTGCTCCACCCACACCGACGAGGACAAATAGTTTTATTAAATTCGTGGAACTAATTTAGGTCAGCCTATATTAAAGACGATAGAAGAACAACAAATGGTCACTTATGTATACATATCATTAATATATTTACTGGACTGGGCATACATTACCTTCATCCGTGTTTTCCCTTTTCCTTTTTGAAAAATCATATGCGAAAAGTGACATTTTCAAAATTCAAGTTCAATCGGTATAAATTAATCTGTCTGAACTCTGAAGGCGGTAATTAAGTAAGTTCAATCGAACTTAATTACCGCCTTCAGAGTTCAGACAGATTAATTTATATTTGTGGAAAGTTTTGAGCAAAATGATGGGGCACTTCCAGTACTTTGCTATCGCAAAGCAGTAGCAAAATGGCGCCATCTTCCATCGTTATCGAGTAAGAACAGGCTAGGCAAGTTCACGGCTCTTCACAAATTAAAAATTGCGTCAAAACTTTCTTTAAAAATTTGAAATATTTTGTTGTTTTGTTTTACAGGGATACAACGAATTTACATTACAGGGAATGCAGGGAGATTTGCATTTCATGTATGCGCATCTGTACGATACATAGGCATATGGGTGTAATTTATTTTTGTTAATATGGGATTGGGGGGCATGGCCCCTGTGCCCCCATCTGGCTACGCCAGTGTACTGAAGTGATAAGCTAAAAAGTGATAAGAAGTGATAAGCTAATATACTAAATAAAAAAAAGCATGCTTTACGCAAAAGGGCAGTGAAATTTAGTGTGAAGGGCGAAGAAAAGTGTTTTCTTGCAAAAGGGGGACAAGTTGTTGTCCCCAAATTTCATAGAAAAGAAGTGCCGGGGCTCAGATTTCCTAGCGGACCGTTTTTACTGTGAGGAGGGACCAAATTTACTGGATGACTACGGCTTAATTGTCTAAGGGCCAACATTTACTAGAAGGGGAGGGGGAGCAAATTTATTTTTACAACGGCGCCGTTAAATGTCTTTAAATAATAAGAACAGCTTGGTGCGCTACATAAAAGCGAGATTATAAAAATGTGAAATTTCATTTGTAATTTCAATTATTGAATATCCGTTACAGGCTTATAAGTACTATAACCAGATCATGAATCGGTACAAAATTCACTGTGTGTAGGCCTATGTAGCGTCTCTTTGTGCGTGTAGTTGTGAAATTATAATTTAAAATACTATAAGTGCTATGGTGCCCATATAAAGACTGTTCTGCTCCGAATGTAATGCTCTTTCATCAAGGTAAAGCATCCCTTCCCGTCCATACACCTTTCAATACAATAGGCCCAATGATAATATCGGTTCGCTATCACTAGCAGTAACCATTGAAATAATTAAAACACTATGATCATCATTTCGTTGCTCCTGCTTAAACTTCACCTTTTCGGAGGAGGAACAGGTGGAATGGACAGGGAGGGGGTAATGACCGATAATACCCAATGGAGACCTCTTTATCAAAATATCGATTGTAAAGGAGAGGGGGTGACTCTAATACACAAGGTGCCAAAGTGACACCAATAACCAGTGCGATTGTTTTCTAGGTAACCTATTACCCTGCACGTAGGAAGGAATTCACCTCCTTCCCCATAGAAAAATAATATATGAATATATACATTGTTTTGCTCCCATACACTTCTTAAGGATTTAAAAAATTATAATATTTTGTACTTAAAATGCTTAACTGGTATCATAAGATCAATTTACAGGTCAATATATACAGATATGCAGGCGCGTTAGTAGATTATTTTGACTTGGGGTGTAAAGTATAAGATTTCACTCTTCCCGGGTGCATATTTTTTTCGCTTTTTGGCGGTAAAATCGAAAACAAATTGGTTAAGCTGAAGGACCTTTTGGAAGACTTTCGCAACATTTTTGAAGAAAATTTGAAGAAAATCTTCAAAATATTGAGAATTTTTTTCTCCCCAAATTAAGCTGAAAAGAATTTTCCCGAAATTCAAAGAAAATTGCCGCAATTTCCCGGAGTTAACTGCCACCTGAGGATTTCTCCTTATCAGTTGTGTGCTATAGCTCCCCGTTTGGGAGGTACAATTGAGAAATTATTAACATGAAATTGATTATATTGAAGACAAATTTGGTAAAAATCATTTGAAATTTTAAAATAATTTGCCAACTTTTCGTGAAAATAAGGAAATTTGCCACCTGACAGGATTCTATGCTTTCTTCCCAGTTGAGAATTCAAATTGGGAAATTAAAAAAATAGAATTTTTAATATTGAATAAAATTTTGCTATTATTGGTAATTTGCTAAAATTATTGGAAATTTTGAAAAATTTGGCATTAACCCCAAATTTAATGGAAAATTAATTTACCAGTGCCATTTTCTACTTGTAATCGGTAAAATTTGGGAGTATACTTTTGAGAAAAAGATATATAAAAAAAGTGTGTGTGTTTGTTTGTGTGTGTGGGTTGGTGGGGGAAAGGGGGGGGGGCTTTTGTGGCTGGGAATAGTCCCCCCGTTTCCCATGCCAATGTGCGGATTATATAGAAGATTAAAAACGGTACGATTTCGGCACGAAAACAGGTTTATCAAATTCTTGTTGTTTTAGTTTTATTTTGCATATAAAAGAGTCCATATAGGTCTATATAGGAGAGGCCACACATTTTGGAATGGGGAGAGCTTCCGAGGACTTTGTCCCCTGAACCCTAGTGGATATAGATAGGTTCCTTAAGCCAGTTTAAAGAGCATTTCCACGCCGGAAAGCAGTTCCATTATTTTTCCATTAAACAGTTAAATCAATTTGATTAAGCAGATGCACACCCTCTGAACTAGAATACAATGGCTTTCAGCAACGCTTTAGATCTAGATATAGAGCGGACTTTATCAGGCTTCGCCCCCGCCCCCTCCAAACCCGTACTCTTTGTAACCTACACAATAGGGAAATATCAATATAATAAAGTTCGTCAGTCTGCTCGATAGATGCGGCTTGATGCCCCACATTTTCCCCAATTTCAATTTGATTATTTAGATCACACTTTCTGACATGTCTCAAATCATTTACAGAGGCTCAATCAACGCCGGAGTTCATCACCTGGACCCCTTCTCTCGTGAGTCGCCATGCACACTAAAGGGAATATTAATACATTCGAAAACGAAATAGAAAACGACCCCCGAAAACCAAACATGAAGGGGAAAAAATATATATCTTTTTTTAATTCTCGTCCATCCAGTACGAAAGATGGACTTTATCAGTGGCATATAACCAAGGGAAGGGATGGGATCCAGTGGCGTAGCAACGTGAATCACGGCCGGTGCAGCCATTCAAATGGGGCCCCCAATGAGAGAACAAATTCACCCCAGCGCCACCATGAACCGTTGCTGGGGTTAGCATTTTTTTTTAGCTTAACATCCTTTTACTGATTTTGAGCTTAAGCGAGGCTAGCCTAAAGTCCAGATTTCGTTTGGATACGTTCGGATTTTTGCAGCGTTTATCTAGCCATAAGCATTTATTCGACATTCTGCTGTGTTTTCATGTTTGCCTTAGATAGATCGATACATGGATTCAACAACAGTTTGTATAAATGCGTAGTTTTAAAGAATTTTGCATTCCGAAACTCGCGAAAAATGTTTTAAATAATCGGATTTCAATCCGAATGAATTTAGCATATATAAAAACGTTGGCTCGGAGCATGCCACAGAATATTTCACATTTAGAGAAAACTATGTTTTAATTTGCTGGAGCGTTCAAATACCGTCTGGCACATATCTTAATCGAGCTTGATATTCCGTTTGGGATATCTCCCAATGTGTAGTCAAATTGGGGTATAGCACTTGTATTTAATAGCTCGTTTGGGCTATCACTTGGAATTAAAAACTAAAATAGCCTGAATAGGCTATATAAACCATATAGCGCAATTGAGTATAAAATCACCAAAGTGTAAATAATTCACTGTTGAAAACCATCTTTCAAATCACACACATGACCTGTAGCACAAAGCTCACAAGGTTTTTTAGTTTGCGAGCAGATGATAGAAGACTGCATGTCCAGTAATAACTGATGCATAAAATCACCGTTATCTTAAAGGAATAGGTTAGGGGTCAAGTAAGTCTATCTTACATAAAAGAGGACTTTGAACTGTTGAAAGAAGTTTTAAAAAGCGTATTTTGTTATGTAATTGTCACTTGGAAGTATATTTGTGGGATTCTATTATTGATTAATTGTGATTCATTTTTTGGTGGGCCCGACATATGACTAAAAAGGCCCCATCATGATAACAAGGAAAAGAATGGAACGGCCCATTTATCTATCTTTTTGGTGGGACCGACTTTTGATTGATTGTAACTTTATTTTCACTCTCTTGCAAATACAACAATATACAGGTTAAGAAAATAATAATTGAGCTTTACATACATTTGTGACAATTTGCAAGGGATAGTGAGGGGGTTATCTGCTCAAGCCAGAAAGGCTTATCGAGGCAGAAACCCCCATGAAAACATAATTAACAAATATGTTACGACACAAACTTAACATGAAAAAAAAAAGAAATCATATATCAATAGTCAACATTATTAAACGGGGTATCTTAAGAAAAAAAGTGGACAAAAACAATTCAGAATTAGATAGAATCACATAAGCTTAGAAAGTAATTCTTAAGATGAGACTTAAATGTTTTGACATTATTTACGTTTTTATTATCTTGCGGTATGTCATTCCAGACTTTTACACCCGTATATCTTAAACAATGTTGGGATAGTGTAAGCCTAAATTTCGGAAGACGGTAATCATTATGACCTCTGGTTTTGTAAAAGATGGTCAAAAGCATTGGATAAATTGTTATTCTTATATTGATACATGGTTTTAGCAAGTTGGTATTTATGGAGGTCAAATATATTAAGAGTTCTCAATTTAAAGAAGATCGGGGCGGTATGGGCATTAAAAGAACTACCAGTGACAATTCGAATGGCACGTTTTTGCAAAAGAAAAAGCTTTTGTATGTGAGAAGGATAAGCACCACCCCAGGCGACATTACAATATGATACATACGGCAAAATCAAAGTATTATATAGCATCTTAAGTATATGTTCAGGAAAATGTGTTCTTAATCTATTTAATATACCAGTACCTTTTGCTAATTTATTACAGATACAATCTATGTGAAGTTGCTAATTTAGATTGCAATCCACTAATACACCTAGAAATGTTGAGGAGGGGGAATGATTAAAATTTAATCACCAATGGAGAGTTTGGGGTAAAGGGGCCAGTCACGACGAGTAGGAGTAAAGCAAACTGAAGTAGTCTTCTTTACATTAAGGGATAACTTATTTACATTAAACCAAGATGCATACTTATTCAAACCTGAAACCGCTTTGTCAATTACTGTATGAGGAGAACGATGGGAGTAAAAAAGAGTTGTGTCATCCGCATAAAGTGAAGGTAAAAGAACAGAGCTAATTCGATGCATATCATTTATATATATATTACAAATAACAAAGGACCAAGAATTGAGCCTTGTCAGCTTGTGGCACTCCACAAGAAATAAACTTGGAATTAGATTGAGTACAAGAATAGGATACACATTGCTGACGAAGTTTTAGATAGTTACGAAGCCAATCAAGTGGCATGCCACGAATACCGTAAGTTGATAATTTATGCAAAAGAATAGAGTGATCTAGGGTGTCAAAAGCTTTTGACAGGTCTAAAAAAGTACAATGGGCAACTTCTTTTCTCTCAAAAGCTTGGGTGATTTTATCAATGAGATGCAACAGAGCATGAGCAGTTGACCTGACAGAGAGGAAACCAAACTGGAATTTATAAATAATTTTGTGAGAAAACAGAAAACTGATGAGCCTATCAGTAGTATGCAGGAGATACATAGGAATTTTTCGCTTTGGAGATACATTGGATTTGGGAGATAAACCGGACGGCCCATCACAAATCACAAGGGCCGTCCGGTTTATCTCCCAAATCAATGTATCTCCAAAGCGAAAAATTCCTATGTATCTCCTACCGACTTTTTTTTTTTTTTCTTGTCTTTCTTTATTGAATTTATTATGTAAAGTACAGAGAAACATCATTTCTGTCTATGGTTTTTTATTGCTATTATCACAAAAACACATCAAGGTTATCAAATACACATCAACTTTTGAACAATAAATGTATGAATACAACAAAAATGTGAATACAAAACCCACAGCAGATTCAATCTATACTATTGAATTTCACAAAATTAACGAAATAGAACAAAAATCATGATACAATATATTTATATTTTTGTAAAACACACTTAAAAAAAGATAAAAGTGTTTGTCACACATACCAACATAAATATAGGAATTACATATAAACTTTACAGCGAGAAACTAATGATTCGTACATAAATATATGGATCTTTAACCTCACTACTCATTTTAGGATTACCATACGGTGCGGAGACTATTTCATAGTTCCACCAATTTATTTCGGATTCTTGGTTAAAGAATCTCTTATTTCTTTTCACCCACTGGAATTTGAACTGAGGTCTTCTTCTTCTGCGTAATTGTTTCCCTCCCACTAATTTCCCCTCACCCTGGTTAATATGATCTTTACAGGAAACATCATCTGTATTCAAGTTTTCTTCCTCAATAGGCCGAAAGTCTTTTTCCAACTCTGTCTTGAATTTTATATGCTTTTCCTCTATACCTAACACGAGTTCATCAATACGATCCGGTGGGGGAAACTGTTAAACCACATAAGATCTATTAAAACTCGATAGTCGTTTGCCTTGAGAAATTGTTTCACTCTTGGATCTAAAGATTCCCATGTGTGTTTCACGCGTGCAGCATACTGAATGTTTAATGTTCTCCTTGCAATTTCAACTTGTTTATTTGGGTGTTTCTCACTTACACCATTCCTCAAGAAGAATCTGTTTGCACCCTGATGCATTGACAAATACTGTTTCTGCAAAGAAACCTCTAACTCCCAGTTAATTTCTTGCCTAAAAAATTCAAGAAGAAAACGAATTTGTTCTTGTTCGATGGAGTTATTATCAAAATTAATTGACACATTGTCATTAATATGTTTTGTAATGCTACGTACCATAAAATCTTTGCGTGCTTGTTTGGCTTTATTCATCTTCTTGTTGACGTTCTGACCACGACCACACAATATCAAACGCAAGATCTTTCTGAGGTTTTGCAATATCTCTCAATGTTGTTGTACAACTTGAATCAAGCATAAACGTATAGCGAAATAAACAGGGGAAAAAGCTTTGTATGCTCTGAAGCATTCCTTTCAAATAAAAAATACCATATAATTCATTTTGTAAAAATGTATCAGACCTCACTATTTTGTGGCAGCGTGATTGAATAGTGTTTTGTGAAGGGTTAAAAATCAATCTTCTGAAACCTCGTAAGGATTTTCTGTCATATTTCTTCTGTACATTTGAAATACGTTTAAGAAATGTTTCATGTGTTAATAAAAGAGTGTTAAACTCCTGTTCAATTTCAACTAATACATGTTTACAAAAAATTAATAAGCGAGTGAAATAGACTGGAACTTCAAAACTTCCAACAGATAAAGTAGTAAATATTTCAGAAAGTTCATTTTCTGTGTCTCCAATTCAAAAATAAACGGATATTCAACCTCTATGTGTTTATTTCCAAACACTGAATAAAGTACAGACTTAAGAGGAGAATAGTCTCTGAAAGAATATCTAACCATTCGGAAGCAATGTTCAGAAAATTTAAAAGTGTTCCGCTGATCTCCTTTACTGTTTGTGCACATCTAATTGGATCAGGACGATTACTTTCCAAGTTAAAAAAGTCACTATGTCCTCTCAAAATATCAACACAAACTTCAGGTTCCAATAACTTATGGATATTTTTAATTAAGTCTTCAATACCTAGCTTTTCAAATGTAATAGGTGTAAATGTTAAACTTCTTTCTTCTCCCATGCTAAAATTCATTGTGATAAATCACGGCAATTCTTTCCTCTGCATACTGTCGCAGAGTCTCCGCGTCCAAAAATATTGCTGGTCTGGAAGGATTTGAAGCCATCTTGTTATTAATAAGATTCAATATTCAACAAAAGAGAATAGAAGAGAACTTCGCAATATAAAAACACAAATTCAATATTCAACAATAAGAGAATCGTTTAATATAAAACTCAGTGCAGGAACTTTACAATTTTAAAAGTGCAAAAATTTAGTATTCAACAATAAGAGAACGGTTTATTATGAAACCCTGTTGTAGGAACTTTGCAATTTTAAAATGTACACAAGTATTCCACGCATGTCCCTATTATTCCCTTGATACAGTTTTATTGGTTAGATTATGCAAAGAATGGGCGTGTCGCTACCATAGATAATCTCCTTCCATATAAATGTTTCGTCCCTTTCTACTAAGCCTTTCTTGAGAGGACCTATTATTCACAGTTAAATATTGAAGTCTACCATCATTAAATATTAACGCTTGTTAAAGTTTTATCGATTACAACCTGGGCATTCTTCTTGGACGTCCATTGTAAGCACTCTTCACTAAGAGGACCTGTTCGTGACACAATGCTTATACAGACAAAAGAACTGTCAATCAAGGGCGAGATGACCATTAGTGAGACAATGCTCATACAGACAAAAGAACTGTCAATCAAGGGTGAGATAAAAGTACACCAATGTACTAGCTTTATTCATAGTAGGGAAGCTATTGTTGTTTGCTAATAAATACTCTTTCTATGTACTCTTACAATCATCCCTTGTTTGTCTACTTCTTATACAGACAAAAAGAACTGTCAACTTTAGGATTGAGTTATTGTTTAGCTAGTATATATGCAGACAAAGGCTCTGTAAAGATCGATGTGCAATAGTTTTGGAATGGGTACTTTCATTCAAACTTCTACAACTTATGTTTGCTGTAACGTCGTAAGCAGTTATCCATCATTAAATATTAATGTTTGTTATACAGTTTAATTCATTGTTTGATATATTTACAGACCTTGAAAAGTCCAGGTGTCCACCATCAAAATAAAACTCCCACATTCAAAATTCACACCTTTTCTATGTACATTTTCTTCAGATGGTTCCATTGTTTAGGTAGCTCCCATACCGACAAAAGAACTGTCAAACTTAAGATGGATCTATTATGTAGATTGTATCCTTGCAAACAAAAGAGCTGCCAAGACCAACATAAAGATAACTCACTGGTGTGTTTTTCCACTCACAGTTTTGGAAACATTTGTTGGCTGGCACCACTTACACACTATATCGTCATTAAATATTAATGATTGTTACAGTTTATTGATAAAGTTACACACACGCATACAGTATGGAACATAACTTGCATTTTATTTATATATTCCCATTGGTCATATATATTATAGATAATCAACAAACATTTTGATGTCAGTTACATAATTCACTGATATTATCACTGATATTAATGTAATTTCTTATACTTGAAAATGTTCTAATCTTTCTTAGCCCTCACTTCTTTACAACCCCATTGTGTACCGTTTATTAAGTGATCCTCGTGTAAACAAGAAGTTGGTAAAAGCATGGTTTCCGCAATTCTTTGCACAATATCGTGATTCATGCTCTTCTCTCTCCAGTCAGAACTTCTCAACCCTGATCTTCCCACGTATCCATATTTTAACAACCAAGCAAGTAGTACGCTGGTATGATGCACAATAATTCCTGCTACAACAATTTTTGTAAGGGATGATTTCATCAATTCTTCAATATGTTTATCTAGCTTATCCGTTGTTTTCAAGTTATCACTTATCCATGCATGTTCAAAATGCTCTTCGACAATTTCCTTCACATCCGAAGAAGTATGCCAACGCAAAGTGTCTTTAGGCGTACTCACAAAAACGAGTCTTTCCAAAATATCCTCTTGCGTACTGACTATATTTTCAATTCTTTTCTGATAACCTGCAAGTACATATATATTAGACACCAAATAATCGGCTTTGCATACATTTTTGTTTGCAGTTGTAAAAAGTTCATGCCACGATTTTACATGCCATGGCAACCTCAGTACTGTTTCGAGGAACGACGACCGAAAATCAAATCCATGGTAATCTAGCTGCATCATAATTCTATTTGCACGATGTACAAGTTTTGTGAGAGTAAAGTTGAATGAGTTTATTATCTTGATTTCTGAATTACAAACTCCTGGTAAAATATGTTCTTGCTTGCAAAATTCGGACAGCTTTTGATCTACAATAGAGTCAGCGCGTGGTTTCTTGTTCCCTTTGGATAAATACGACATATTTGTCCAAAACATAATCTGAGCAATAATTGAGCTAAAAAGTCCTGCTACAATCGGCGGTCGGTCTTCACGTTCCGATACATGCAATGACCCAACTTGATCAGGATCTACCAAAAAGTACATTTCTTTAAATGAAGTAAAGTTTCCATCTTGCCGGGTAAATGTTTATGTTCATTCCACAACCAAGATTTGATAAGTGAGTTAAATGTAAGTTAGTTACTTCGTTTTTATATGCGTTGTTACTTTATTTTGCCACACCCTTTTATCTCATTGGTGAAAAATGTTCACGCCTATAAAGCAAGAACCAATCAGAATACTAGATTGCTGACCTCCACTTGACCTGCCTTTTGCTGAATCCACGCCCTTATTGTAACGTCGGTTAGCTCCTTGAAGGTATTCAATGCCATTTGTATACCTGATTGTGTTGCAATCTTGTTGCCGTTAACACCATAATCCATGTATCTCACATCCGCTTTAGGTACATTTTCCCAATAAACAGCCCTTAGTTCCTTTTGCCCACCCAAGCTGAAAAAAGCCATCTCATGTTGAGAACGGAAGATCTGCTCTGTCTGGCTCTTCTGTTTAAAAATCTGTATTATCAGAGTACTGTTGTTGACCAAAGACATCCACTCTGACAAATTCAGGGCGATCCCTTTACCCATCTCGGCTATTGGATCTCCAGAAAAGTCAGACTTTTTGATAGAGTTATATTTCTTTTTTCGAAATTGTATCAGACACTGATTGTTTGGACCTTGGCATACATAAACATATATCCCTCCAGTCAGAAGTTTTGCAGGATATACGTTTCCCCCTGGTTGGCATAGCACCACAGTATCTTTACCAGTTTCTGTAATTGCATTTTCCTTTTCGAAAGTACTCCACCATCTGTGCTTGAAGCGAATCTCTTCTTTGACTTTGGTTCTTGAGATTCCTCCCCGGTATCTCCATTAGCTGATTTTCCTGTATATATATCATCTAAATCTTGAATCTCCTGCATATCAAATTCCTGCGTTTTATCTTCCCGGGAGCTCTTCAGTGACAACGTCTGCCTCTAAAGCTTCTTGTAACAATTCATTCAGGGTTTTGGGCGGAAGAATCTTAGCAACTACAGGTTTTCCTTCTTGTGGTCTGTCTGAAGTTTCCATTACTTCTCCTGTGGGTAGCTGTTTTTGGTATTTACCAGATTCTAGTTGACACCACTGTCGTTGATCTGCCAGAGTTTTCTTTTCAGCTGCATCCTCTTCTTCCGCTTCCATCTCCTTTCGAATCTTTTTAATCTTTTCGGTAACAGCTGTTTGTACATTTTTACACACAACATTTTTTCATCAACGGTCATTCCATTGTCCTTGTTTGTCTTCTCGATTTCATCCTGAGCTTCTTGCCTGATAATACCAATTTCGGACGCTTTCCTCCAAGCCGAACTCGTCAGCTTTCCCCAGTTAGATTTCTAATTATAGCAGCCGGTAACCTACCAGCATCAATTTCTTTCTTAGCGTAATCTACTTGTGCCTGTGCCATCTCTAATATTACCACTCAATTATCTGATATACTAATGACTAGTTCACTGCAACGTTCTTTCCTTTTATAATACTTTTACCTTATTTTGTCACGCCCTCTTTCTCACCAGTAACCAATCAAATTTCAAGTTATCATACCAATCCAATACTGCAAGATCATTGACTATTCGGTTAGATGAAAAACAGGTGACAAACTCACTCAAAGAGAGATCCTTAACCCTATGATACAAATAGCATAGACACCACAACCCACATGTCCACGTCTTTGCATCTTGCAATACCCTTTGATTCCAAATGTAATGTGATTGTTCTAAAAGATTTTAATCGAAGGTATCGGTTTCATACCAAAAGAATCAAAGTATTCCTTTGACTCATTTTTGTTGAAAATAGCAACCCAGTGTTTCCCTGGTAACCAGCTTGGATCAGTATTTACAATCATCAATCCATTTTTGTTTGTTTCATATAAAATTTCATCGGCCGCATGTACACCTTCATGAAGTGTGCATGCTAAGTTCCTAAGACTTGGTTTAACTCTGATAAATTCTCTCAGTTGATCTGAGCCCAATTTCCATCACGTGATCAAATTGTGCAAAAACTACTAATTTTACTGGATCACTCAATGGATCTCTGAAAATAGATTCTATGTTAAATGTTCCTGTTTTATTAAAATTGAAATGACAGCCGTGATCTTGGTCTTGCGTCAAATCAAATCCGTAAATTGTATTTCCCCTGAGAGACCACTCTGCTAGACTGAGACCTGGACCGTCAGTGTTCCTCCATCCACAACCTAGAGCCTCAAATAATCCATGATATGCTTTTAAGTATAGTTTATTGGTGAAATCCACCTCTAGTGGAAAGGGAGGGTAGTTAATACCCCAACTTGCACCTGAATATTCTTTAAACCAAAGGTATCAAAATTAAAGGGGTCTTCTTTTGGACTACCTGTAAAGCAATAGCTTTACAAAACCCACAAAAATACGTTTCGAATCAACCCCTGGCCAACTGAAAAGGCTTGAGTACTGTGTGCTTCCGTCTGCCAGTGATTGGAACTGAACTATGTTGCGAAAAATCTATATTTCAAAGGAGTCTGGAACATCTTAGCCTCCGTGTTCAAAATCCATTCTGGGCTCATAACTTTCCTAGTAGTGTACAGTAAAGCTTTTTTTATAGCGATACCAATTCTTTTTCAGAAGTGGTTTCATCACCTATAATAGTAGTGAATTTATTTGTAGCTCGAGACAATGTAATTCGCACACTTGTTTGGTTGGGCAAAAGTGATTGTAGTTGAAATGCGTCAGCCTGAATTTTACCCAAAAGTTGAAATGTAACGGATGTTGTACCAGATCTATCGCGCATCAATACACTGCGTTGTTTGTATCCTGTTTTCCAACTACCCGATGCGTAATATTTAGCATATTCACCTGCACTGAGATCTGGTAAATCATTATACCACCCTTGTTGGCTCATCCATGTCTGTTTTGCTTCCTTACCAAAGCTGAGTAGATTCTGCAGATATGCTTTATAAGAATAATTGGCTGTTTGATCACTTACTGTTTTGCCCCAATATCAATATTTACAGATTTAAACAGACTTCCTAACATATTGTTAGCTGTAGAGACCTTGTCGGTTGATACCAAAGCAGACCCATCAGTAAGATTAACAAGTTTACAATTTAAAATAAGATAAGTCTCATTAAGATCCAACCATTCAGTCTGGTGCCCTTCGATTTTAAATTCTAGATCTCCGAAATCTGTTACAGTAGTAATTGGTTCGATCTTCACTTCTTTTGTGTCCAAAATTTCCGATTGGGTAGGTGGAAGTTCGAAAACGTCAGCTTCAGACTTTCCACAAAGTGTAGAATCAGGATGGAGAGACATTTTCCATGTGGCGTGTAGAACTGTCAGCAAGAAAGCGTTTCAACGAATTGAGTGAACTAAATAGTCTCCTGACTACTTTATACTATTTGAGTCAGTTGCTTTTTATATAACCTTTCATTTTAAATGAATCAAATCTATTTATTATAGATTTAGAAGTTGAGTTATATTCTTTCTTTTCTTTTTGTATGCAAATTAAATCGCACAATATTTTAAGTGTTTTTTAGATCCTGTAATAAACGTCAAATGTTTATCACTTAGAATACTAAATATCTCATTCATTTCCGTATTTAATTTAATCGACGTTATGATCGTGTTTTCTTACTGAAGTTAAATTAGATACCATATGCAATTAAAACAGGGTTTTCCATAACCACCCATTAATGTCTGTAAGGCTTCAGCTGACAGGTTACCTTTCATTCTTCGTTTTAAGGGTTTAGATTTTGTCTTTGCCTTCTGTTTCACCTTTCTTTTCGTTTTATGTTTTATATTCTTCTTTCTTCCACGTCTACGTTTCTTGGATATAGCAATTTTAGGACGTTTTCGTTTACCTCCACCACCAGTTGTCACACGTTTTCTTTTTGTGACTTTTTGACTCCCTGAACCTTCTTGCTGACTTTTACTCTCCTCAAAGCATCCTCAAGACTCATTAGAACTTTTCTCTTAGCTTTCTCCGTCTCTCTTCCTGTAGTTTCCTTTATGGCATTATGTAATGTTTTTCCAGCTGCAATATTGCCTACTGTGCTAGCTGCAGCTTCAGCACCAGATATTAATGCTCTCTTTGCCAAAGAAGGTGCCGCTGCCTTTCCTGCTGCTATAGCGGCTCTTATACCAGGAACAACTGCTTTACTTAAAGCTCCAAACAGTCCCAAAAATCCACCGTTTTGTTTTGCACGCCCTACACGTGCGCTAAATACTGGACCTATAGCTCCACCCTCCATTACCTTTACATGAAATGATAACATAAGTTCTATCAGTTTGTTTTATTCAAATTTTATTTCACGGAAAGTCAAAGTTAACACAGCTTCTTCATCATTTGCAAACTTTACAACAGTTCCCCATTGATCTCTTACAGAAATTTCTATTTCATTCAAATCTGTCTAGAAACTCTATAATATGTTATAACATTAGGGTGATACATAATTGATGTATACTCTGTTCTTTCCTCCACGTCTGCATGCATCAAAATTTTGGTTAAAGTACCACCTACATAGGATGGATATATGAAATCACAATAAACATAAAGATGAGACAGTTCGTAACTACCAGGATTATAATCTGACAAAACACCTGCATGAGTTATCATTATAGCTTGTGATGAAAATCCCAAAGCCTCACATAGTCTCCCTCTTATTACCATCCGTTCACCATTAGAACCGGAAAGAGTGTATCTCCAAAGTGAATTTTCACGGGACACCAGTATTTTATCCTGGTCCTCCTCATCTAAGAAACGTTTTTGTAGCCTATCAGAAGAGGAAATTTTTTTCATAGACTTCACTTTTAAATAATTGATTTTGCCCCAACAATCCATTCAATACTTGAATTTTTAGTATCAATTACTGTCAATTGATAGGAAAATACGCAGCTTGCACTCCAACCTCCCAATGTTTACTCTCATCAAGTCTCATATTCGATATTACTTTAAATGTAGAGGCGTTATTTCCTGATGCCGTCGGGTTCTTGCTTGGTATAATCCAGCTTCTCTCATCCATTTCGTATTATTCTAAAAGCTAGTGTAACGACGACTGTTCCCTCGAAAACAATATAATGATCTTTTATGTCTCTGACAGAAATACAAATATAATCTATACATCTGGTTCCTACGGGTCTCCAAATAAGAGCTTTAGGTTCAAATCTTGGACCCTTTGAGTAATCTCTCACTCCAGCATTAATAACTATACTTTTACACTTTACTTTTTAAGTATACTTTTTTAGCTCCTACTAAAGTTGGTTTAAAAGTATTACTATGGATATAAACAATGAGGTAAATAACGTGTGCGAAAAAAACCTTTTCTCTGTTATCGAGGTTTTTTTTGACCGAACACCTTTTGCAAGGTAAGTGTGTCAAATCCTAACATATCTACTATCGGTCCACGTAAACGAAACCATGCTGAATGATCTGCTGATATAACTTTTGGTAAAAATATTAAAGAAACCGTCCTTGTATTTAAATTCGATAGGTATATTTCGCTTGAAATTCTCCAATAATGTTTTATCTAATACATTATTAACATCAAGTTGTTTGATATTATTTGAAAACTTGAACTTAATATCATGAGGCTTATGTTTCTTGCCTATATAGTTAATTTCACCGAATGATCCTTCAAGTAAGTCCCACACGTTTGGAAAATAAGCCGAAGATACACTAACAACCCAGTCACCTTCCAATTCGATAGGAGTTGGTAATGATGTCCCCCAAGCATAATCAGTATTGTCAGGAAAAGCTGAGTCATTTACATTGCTAGGTAAAACCCATGAAAATTCTCCTCGACTAAGATCCATAATCAACTGAAGGTTTGTGGAATCTTACGTTCACTTTAATATGTTTTTTTTTTAAACAGATTGAACATGTGCTGTCAGCTATTAAAAGAATCTGGATAACCTTGCCACTTCACAAAATATTCAGTTTTACCTTTACGTTGTCTTGTTTTAACTCTTCTCTACACGATGAAAAGCATCAGGATTTTCTGGTGTAATTTTGTGCAATTCTTCTTCATAAAACCGACCCTGAATAATTTCACCATTCAAATCTTTCAACTTATATACATTTCTGCTATAGTTCTTGATCACATCATGAATAATAAAAATCTCTTGCTGCCATTTTGCTAAATACCCTTTCCTAAATGGTCTAGTCAAAATGCTTATTCTTACATTATCTCCTTTTCTGAACTTCGGATGTTGTAAATTAGTTTTGTTTCGTAGTGAAAATACTCTTTCATAAATTGAAAGTTCATTTGTTTTATTAACATCGCTTGGTTTCATTCCTGTTGTTGAATGTACAGAATTGTTATATGCATTAACAAGATCCTGCAAATAAGTTAACCAATGTAAATCATTGTTTCTATAAAACAATTTCCACATTTTTTCTTTCAGGGTTCTGTTAAACCTCTCAATAACAGAAGCTTTAGTTTCATTAAAAGTAGAAAAAAGATGAACACCATTATCTGATAATGTCTTTCTAACACTTTGATTGTAAAACTCGGTTCCTTTGTCAGTTTGTAATTTGTTAGGAATCCGCCCTTTTCTGAATATTTCTTTCAAAGCTCTTTCCACTTCTGTTCCGGACTTTCTCTTCAATGGTTCAACCCAAGCATATTTACTGAAAATGTCAATAACAGTTAAAATATATTTATAACCACTGTTAAACTTCACTAAAGAAGATACATCGAGAAGATCTGCTGTCCACTGCGAATCTATTCCAAAACCCACACTTTATTCTTTGGAAATCTTCTCCGAATTCCTCTGTTCAGCGTGTATGTGTCTTGAGCACTCAACCATTTCTTAATATCTTTCCTTGTTACTGATGGTATCTTCTCTTTTACGTATTTCATCAGCTTTGCCTGTCCTCCGAAAGCAGCAGGGTGCGATACGTCGTAGTAAATATCTTTTGCCACTTTTTCCAGGTTTGGGATGGTCTGTTTCGTCATTTCCATCATATCTTAAATTTTTACCACAACAAATACAGGTACATCGAACAGCTTTAAGCCAATTTCCCAATGTAAATGAAAGTGTTGCCATACCAATTTTTTGTTTCAATCTTTTATATCTTCATAGGAATTCCATGGAATTGCTCCTTTAGGTATTTCCTCGTCAGGTTCGAGGTCTAACAACACTCTGTTTTCAAGTGAAGCAGGATTTGCTTTATATTCTTTCACGCGTTCCAAAAAAGTTTCATTTCCAATTAAACTCTCCGGTAAGTGATTTTCAGCCCAGTACTGTGCAAACAAATCCCCTCCGATCGTTTTGGACATTAACCCTTTCTTTTGTCTGATGGTTAAGTTCACCAGATCTGTTAAATTTGTTCCAGCTACTGGTTGTCCTTTAAATATGAATTCGCTCTTTGCATTTATATTTTTACCTAAGGTAGGCCATACATGATTCATGAGTGTTTCTGCTTTTTTCTGGAAGTATGGTGAAAATGCAGACTTCACCAAATCCTTTGTTCCTTTCTCTTCTTCCTTTTCAACTTCAATTTGCGTTGTATTGGTATCTGGTCCACCTTTAGCTTGCAATGTTGGACTGGCGGCATTGTTTGAAGCAGTCTGTTGCAAAGCATGTATATAAGGTTGAGAAATACGTTCCACAAATTCATTGTCAGCTTTATTTTGAAAAAGTTTTTGTTCTCTTTCGATATCAGCTAACTCATTAACTTCCCTATATGACCCATTTGACTTTTGTAGTAATTCCTGTTTCTCCTTTTCTAGCTGCAACAGTTTTCTTTCTATATCTGTATGCTTGTTAAGTTGTGCTTTGATAGCCATCCATTGAGTTTCAGGTATCATGACGTTTTTATTCATTTTCGTTTCTCCCAGGGAAACGGTATATCTAACGTTATAGCTCTGAGTGTTGGAGTTAAAATATCGCGAAAAAACTTGTGTCCACCTTTTTGTTGAAGAATTTTTGTAACAAATATTTCTTTGATCTTAAATTATTACCTTTATCACTCAAATATTCTAGTTCCTTCGCATATTCATTGTGTAACTTATCCAACACATCATCTTCCAGTTGTATATTCCTTCTAATAAATTATATGCTATTTCTGTCCACAATTTCATGAATTCTTCATTTGCACATGTTAGAAGAGTAGTGCACTGGTTTCTATTATTACACATGCAATTAAGGAAAGGATAAAATATTTGGTGCCTTTCCATAGTACTGAGAGCTGTAGGAACTCCATTAGGTCAAATGATGGCTAGATCACTTATCCAGACTATATATAATAACTTCTCCATATTCACCTTCACCCAATATCTTAGATCTTGCAATCACTTCATCTGGTGTTTCTGGTTTCATATCAAGGAAAAGATAACCATACGGTTCGTTTGTAGCCTCTTTGTATGCATAAAGCAGATTTTTTCTTCCCATCTGTGAACTTAAAGTAGAGATCATCTTTGCATCTCTTGGGTTTTGAATAAAACAAGATAATGTGCATTGCGATTGATAGTAGGATTTCCATCGAAGTACAAATTTTGTACAATTAATATTACAGACAGATTTAAGTGATGAGACCCTCTTGTAAATAAATCCGTTACAATCTTATTTTTCTTCTTTGACCCCAATTCGTTCATAAGATCATCGATAACAAAAAGTGTAGGTTCCTCAAAACGGCTAGATGTATAGCTATCATCTGGTAAGTTTGCTATGAAGTTGCACTCAATTCCTTTCGCTAAAAGTTCTTCTTGAATCTGATTATATAACGGTTGATAAACTCCATAAAACCAATAAATTTTCTTCATTGGTGGTTGAATCAATTCACCTCTCACCAAATTTTTGATAAAAAATGTTTTACCACTACCTGTTGGGCCTGCTATTACACAGGTAGCAGGGTGCTTCCAGGATAGATCATACAATTTCTTTTCCAGTTGCATGTTTGCAGCTTAAATCAAAATCCGGACTAATACATTATTTCTTTCTCCTTCTAGTTTTATTCCTCTTTCTGGTTTTCTTTCTCTTCTTGGCGCCTCCTTTCTGATGTTTACGTCGTTTTGCTTTCATTAATAGATCAACAAGAGCTGGTGCAAGACCACCCACTGCCAAACCTGTAAGGAGCCCACCAAATCCTCCTACTTGGTTCATTTTTTTCCCTTGTGTTTTTTTGAAAGACTCCCAAATAACAGGAGATAAAAATCGACCGTTACCTGATACAGCCATAGTTAATACTGGATGTAAAAAAAACCGTTTATCATATTTATACATGTCCTGCACTAAACAAAGTAAGATGTTTATCTCAAAAGTGAACAATTTGATTTATTATTGAACTTCCATTCCCTTTTGTTTCACAGTTGATTTAATTCTTCAGATTTTTGTCTCATCTATCTTGATCATATTATTTTAAGTAGATCTAGAGTATACTTAAGCTATCAAATATCTGTAAGTGAAATGAGGAGATACATAGGAATTTTTGACTTTTGGAGATACTTTGTAAAGCACATCTCATAAACAACCCTTTTAATTCTGATTGGTCAATTTATTGATGACGTCAGTGTGTACTGAAGGTTTTCTTGGTTTTGATTGGTTTAAAAAAATTACTCAAACATTTAAAAACTCGACTTTTAACGACAAAATAAGGGGCGGGGCTTACAAGAAAAAAGCCACTTTTTGATAAAAAATGGAAATCCCTCTCTGCCTTATTTTCATAATTTTGAAAAAGTGCCTGAGATGTATCAAAAATGTAAATGTCATTTTGAAAAGGGGGAAAGTCCCTTTCAGAAATTTGAAAGTTTCAATTTTGTTCCGTTTTCTACCAATCAAAATTTAAATCCTTATTGACGTCACTTCATTTACATAAAAAGATAAATCACACCCTTGAAAGTATCATTTCAAATTCTATCACATTTTTATATGAAATTGTAACAAAATATGAAGAAATTTATCACAGAGTCGTCTAAAATTCAATTAGAATGGCAAATATGGAAAATGTCCTATGTGTATTATTTTTTCCTAAGTATCTCCAAAGTCAAAAATTCCTATGTATCTCCTACATACTACTACTCCTATCAAAAACAATTCTTTCAAATATTTTGGAGAAGCATGGTAAAATCAAAATAGGTCTATAATTTGTGATTTGCTCCTTATCACCACTTTTAAAAATAGGAATAACCTTAGCTACTTTGAGATTATCAGGCATAGAAGCTGTTGACAATGAAAGATTAACAATATACGTCAATGGTTTACAAATAATAAATGAACATTTTTTTACAACACTTGGGGAAATATCGTCAAAACCAGGAGCAGCAGATTTAAGACCATTAATTAATTTAAGCACTTCAGCATCATTTGTAGGGCTCGTCGATAGCAAGAAGGACAGATAGGAAGGGCCCATGCTGGATATGAAAATCGATCCTAAAGAGTACACGGGCCTAGCTGTTTGGTTACTGTCAAAGCCGCAGGCGTATAGGTGTTTTATTCAATGTGGAAAAAGCGTACCTGCCTAGTTACGCCTGCACTGGGAGGAGAAGGAAGGGGGGGGTGGGACCGCCGATTTAATCCGTCGGTTGAGATTTTCACCGGCAGCTGCGTATTATCTGCGATGCACCATTTTGTTTCTTTTGAGTTCCTCTTTCATATGAGATGAACTTGCTTGACCACTGAACTAAATAAGCAACTGCAATCACGTGCCAAACGCATGTAAGAAGCCACTCTCCAGCAGAAAAAAATCCACTGCATGCATGGTCAATTAAGTTTCCATCAAACGTTGCTGTTCGGGAAATCTCCTTGAAATTGTAAAAGAAAAAAAAAATCAGTTTTCGGAAATTTACTTCATATTCAAGATTTTTTGAAATTTCATTCATTTTTGGGCAATTCTTTTCAAATTTCGAAAAATTTCGTAAGTTTTCTGGCACTTTAGGTCTATTTCTAATTTCGGGTAATAAGTTTTCAAATTGGGGGAAATTTTGTTTTATTTGCCAACAATTTTCTTCAATTTTCGGTAAAAGTCCTGCATTTTAGGCAATGTTCTTTTATTTTGAGGACATATTTTAGGTAAATTTTCGGGCAATAGATCAAATTTTTCCCAAACAAGATAGCAATGGCACAAATTTCCTCTCATCTGATTGGCTTAAATCATGTAGTCTGGACCCTAATCCTATAACATAGCCCAAATTGAGTGCAATTGCTATTCTGTTTGGGGAAAATAGCGACCAGAGAGCTTTATTCCTGGACCTCACCAAGGACCTGGACCCTGAATCAGACCTATGGACCCTGCACCCGTTTGTTTCGCTCGATATGTTACTACATCTTGTCATTACGCCCCCCTCCCCCGCCCCATACGGAAATCCTAGGTATATGCCACTGGACTACATGCGTGCACCCCTGGTAATGCGAAAGAAAACAAACAATGGTTAACTTTTTGTAAAATACTGCAATGGAGCGAGTGAACAATATTGTTGGGGATGGGGGTGGGAGTTTCACTTAGCCTCTAATTAAAGGCATATATAATTGCATTAATGGGATTAGGGGTGCATTTTAGGAGAGAAAATCTTGTCCATGTAGGCCTATAAATATACATATTGTTACTTTCAAAATCAAAAGTGTTGTTAGTTTCCTTCTACCATCTAAATTTGACTCCCTCCCCCAACTAATCTTTCTTCAAGGTCATTCTACCCTCCCGGGACCGGGGCCGTGGCGCTCCCCTAGCTGGACTCCTGACCTCTCATTTACCCGCATCCACACCTGCTCGTAGATAATAGATATCTCCAGTAAATAATATTGTTTATTCGTTCCAGCGGAACAACGTATTTCGAAATAACTATTTGACTTCCTTTTTTCCCTTTCCTTTTTATTTTCCTTCACATACCCTAAACTTTGATTGAACTTGAACACACCGAAGAACGAAGGACTAGGGTCTAGGCATAGCTTATTTGTTTTTTGTAAAGAATTAGAATGGAAAAAAAATGGAAATTATCTGGACCAACTTCCAATTTCCTAAGGAAAAGAGCAAGTATATAGGAACATTTTACAGACCCAGTCACAATGATCTCACTAGCCTACTTAAGTTGAAAAAATCCCTCCAAAAGCTTGGTAAAAATGCTGACAAAAACAATGTTATTCTTGCTGGTGATTTCAACCAACCTAATATTGACTGGAGTCAAAACATTATTTCAGAAACTCACGCTTCCTCCGAAGCAGCCAAAATTCTTCTTGAAGTGACCAATTCATTCAATCTCACTCAAATGGTGCAGTCACCCACCAGAGATAACAATATCCTTGATCTTGTTTTTACTAACAATTCACCAGCTGTTACCTCAGCTAATGTTATTCCCGGTATAAGTGACCATGATATTGTTGAATTGACCCTAAATGTCTCCCCTCCCCGTAAAAAGTTACCTAAACGTAAAATCTATTTAAAGAAAAAAGCTAACATAAAATGAATAAAAGAAGACCTGACCAAATTTAAACTGCAATATTATACTATATTCAATAACTCCATTGATGTTGATGAAAAATGGAATTTCTTTGAACAGAAAATTTAAACTGATTTGATAAAAACAGGCCTCATAAATTCACCTCAACTAAACTAAGTCTGCCCTGGTTCACCCGTATCCAACGCCGTCTCTGCAGGAAAAAAACATAAACTGTTTAAAAAAGCTAAGACCAATCAACAAGCCAATGACTGGACTAACTATAAACGCTTTAGGAAGGCTGTCCGTAAAAACCTCAAAGAAGCTAGAAACACCTTTATCTGTGATAAACTTAAAACTCACTTAACGAAAACCCAAAGGCATTCTGGTCCTATATTAAAAGATTAAGAAGTAACTCTGTAGGTGTGTCTGATCCACTAAATAATGGTAAACTCTGCAGTGCCAGTAAAACTAAAGCTAACATTCTAAATGACCAGTTTTTCAGTGTATTCACAGAAGAAAACACCTCCCAAATCCCTGTAACTAAACCACTTACCAACAGCAAAATAAACCAACTTATAATTACCCCAGAAGGTGTCAAAAAACAACTGCATAACCTAGACCCCACCAAAGCCTTAGGTCCTGATTATATACCACCATGGTTTCTAAAAACACACGCTGATGACCTCTATGGAATTCTAAGTGATCTCTTTTAAACCTCTGTCGATAATGGTACTATCCCTAACAAGTGGAAAGAAGCAAACATATGTAGCGTTTTTAAAAAAGGTGATAAATAAAACCCAGCTAATTATAGACCTATATCCCTCACCTGCGTTTGTAGTAAAATCCATGAGCATATAATCCACTCAAATGTGATGAAATTCCTTGATGAGCATAATATCTTAACTGATTTACGACATGGCTTCCGTGCAAAAAGATTGACTGAAACACAACTCCTCTTAAACAATAAATGATATCTCTAAACAAATTGATTAAAACAGTAACGTCTCTATGGCTATTCTTGACTTCTCAAAAGCCTTTGATTAAGTCCCACACCAGCGCCTGGTATCCAAACTTTTCGCCTATGGCTTTGATGGAAACCTCCTCGCCTGGTTTGCATCATTCCTCAACAACCGCATCCAGCGTGTTGTCTGTGATGGTAAAATCTCTGATTCTAAACAGGTTTTATCCGGTGTACCACAATGTACTGTCTTGGGTCCATTACTTTTCCTTTTATATGTAAATGACATCCCTGATAATATAAACAGCACAGTTAGACTGTTTGCTGATGACTGCCTTGTGTACAGAACAATTGATAACCCCTCTGACCAGCAAATCCTCCAAGATGATCTTAACAAACTTGAACAATGGCAAAACAAATGGCAAATGAATTTCAACCCCTCTAAATGCTACATCTTGTCAATTTCCTCTAAGAAATGCTTTAAATCACCTATTTATACCTTATGCAACCAGCCACTAAAACATGTCAACTCCCACCCATACCTAGGTGTTGAAATTGATAATAAACTTAGATGGGATAAACATATACATAACATAACGAAGAAAGCTAACTCTGTACGACGACGAGTGAACACACAATTACAGTGACGGGGTCGTCGCCTGCGTATTCGGTTATGATAGTAACAATGCTATCACGAAACGCTTAATACGACCCGGACGAGAACACAGGTACGACGTACCAAGGAGCTTCTCCTTGGACGTACGGACAGACATAACATCGACAACCAAGTCAATGTCCACGGCCTTTGATAACCAGTTGTGGTACACTGGCGTACCTACCCAACCCAGGCTTGAACCCAGGGCCTCGTGGTCTGTAGACAGGTATGATAACCGCTACACCACAGTAGGTAGATAACTCTGTACTTAAAAAGCTTAGCTTATAAAGCTCTAGTCAGGCCAGTACTTGGGCACGCATCAGCAGTCTGGAACCCCCATCACCAGTGCGATGTGGATCGCTCGGTTGGCGTCCATGTCCTCTTGAAGGATTTTTGCCGACTTAACCGTTTCAGATTCAGATTCAGATACACTTAAACCTATTCAAAGGAGAGCAGCCAGGTTCTGTATGGCAGACTACTCTTATAAATCTAGTGTAAAAAAACATGCTTCCTAAATTAGATTGGCCCCTGCTAAAAACAAGAAGATACAACACCCGGCTACATATGCTATATAAAATCAATAACAATCTTGTCGCCATCAATAAAGATGAATTTATCCCCGCCGTCAGAACTTATACAAGATATAATTATGACCTTTAAATTTTCAGGTTCCCTATGCTAAAAAGAATGTATATAAACACTCCTTCTTCCCTCACACACTAAAGGATTGGAATATCTTTACCGTCAAACATTGTACATGCACCAAGTCTCAACTGTTTCAAAGCTAAACTTACTAACACTTGTATTGCTAACTAGTTTTTTTAATTTTTTTACTCATACTTTTTACGCTCGGTTGGCGTTCATGTCCTCTTGAAGGATTTTTGCCGACTTAACCGATTCAACCGGACCCTGGGATCCGGAATTGATCAGCTGATTATTAACCGTACGCC